>JBBPBX010060943.1:10252-21273 GCA_038048925.1 Garcialebias charrua
AAAAGCTCGATCTTAGGAAATTCATTCTATCTGTACTTTTACACCAATTAGACCTAAAACCTCTCCTCCACTGTGATCCTATCACTTCTGTGATTACATCCTTTATCTTGAAATAGCACAGCAGTGGCTTGTGGGATATCAAAGTAGCAAGAGATGAATTAGGAACATTTAAAATGCAAAGGAATGCTCTTGTTTCAAAGACCGCAATATCAGACAATTCGAGGGAATGGTGGATGAGGGCTACTCATCTTTGTCAGTGAAGAATTTCATTCATCCCAACCAAGCTCCTTGAGATACAGCAGAAGTGTAGGATTTTGACATCACTGAAGTGAGATGGTAATTGCCTTTAAAGACTGAGGAGGAAAAAGAGAGAGGAGATGAAAGACTAAAGGTTGGAGCTAAAGAGAACATTAGGGTGAATGAGAAAGCAAACCACAGAGACCAGCCACATAAGAAGATATGAAATTATAACTTTTTGCTTTGCATTGAAGTTAAGACAGAATCTTGCAGAGTGAGGCCAGCAGCCCAGACTAAATAATCCTTGACTGAGCCTCCTATTTTGAAACCTACATTAACACGCAGGATTTTAATGTAAATATGTCATTACACTATCATTAAAGTGATCAGATTTGCATGACTCACAGGTCAGCCCATCTACAGTTAAAATTACAGGCAAAAGCTTTTATATATATATATTTTTTTTGTCTTTTGAAATGTTAATAACTTTCTGTTAGTTAATATAGCGTGACTAAAATTCAAATTAAACATAATTTATTTTAATATCTGTGTCTAGCTTCTCTGACCATTTAGCAATGGTCTTCCGCTGAATAGAACACTCCAAATTGTGGTAATTTGCATTGAACTGTTAAGGCGAGCCTCACTGTTATGCAAGTGTGAATCAAAGATGATTCTTTTTTTTTCTTTTGCTTAATGCCATTTTAACATGTTTGTTTGTTTGTTTGTTTTTTGCAGGGCACATATGCAGGCAATTATACTAATAAAAAAGGGTCACTCAAGGTATAATTCTAATTTTGTTTACAGTTAGAGAATCACTGAACAATTACTGTATTATAGTGTAGTGAACCAGACGGTGGTTTCTGATACACCTTCGTCTCTTTGAACTGTCCCAGTGACACCTTTTCACTGATACTTTCAGTAAAAAGACATTAACACTATTTTATTACATTATTTTGAATAAAAACACAATAAGTCATAAGAGACTCTCTTATTCCTCTATTTTGTGTTAATGAATAACCTTGTGTTAAACCATTATTGAATTCAATGTTTGATAGTCAAACTGTTTAATTCAAGTTGGAAATCCAATGTTATTTCAAAATGATGGTCACTTCGTCATATGATGAATCAAATGGTGAAAGTGAATTAATATGTCAGACTGAACTCCTCAGTTTTGTTAGAAGTTAGAATACAGTTTTAATCAGTTGTTTTATGGAGCTGGCTTTAGTCTTATCTGTTTCTCTCTCTTCATTCTAAACAACTTCTTAAAAACAATCCTCTCCTGTCCGAGTGACCTTCATGCATTCTAACTCTCTTCCACTGGTTCGTTTGGATCAATCGGGGAAGAACAAGTCTGATCACAGATCCTTTCTTAAAGTTCTAAGCTGTTGCTGGAACTGGAAGAGTTTGCTGAGGACCTCAATGGACCTTACCAAGCTCCGCCCACAGGGCCGCGTTTCATTGGCTAATGCCCATAACACGTCACAGCGCAACTTCCACGTGCGTGCCGGTCTCACAAAACAAACGCTTCGGTAGCGTTTGTGAGACCGTCACCACATGCTACTTACATTGCTAGCTAGCATACGTGCAGAATTTTTTTGCGTCAGGGCTGGAAAAATGGTCCTCCACCGTCAGTGGGGTATCTGTACAGGAGATGTCAGGTACCCTGACCGTATTTGTGGAAGTAAAATTCACCATTTCCCTATATGTGAAACTGAATGCCTTGCTTGGATCAAGCTTGTGCACAACCACAAAACTGAACAATTATTTCTTTCACCAGCAGAGAAGGGTTGACCTGCTTTTGAAACCTGCTAGTTAACAACACGCGGTCACGATGAGAGAAAGCCACAGTTCACTGAACGTCCTGGAAGTTGGGAAGAAACAGCTCTGCTAACTCCACATGAGCTAGCTAACACAACGAGCTCTACTGTCGATTTCACCTAAAACTGCACAAAATCGTGACACGAAGGCTGGATTTTAACTAACACACCGGACGGCTGAGCTCGTTAGCCCTCACAAAAGTCGCTGTCGGCGTGTTTAGCAGCTAAAGCAGCAACGGCTAACCAACCACTTAAGAATGAATGGAGATTACAGTTAGCATTAGCTTTGCGACCAAGGCACACAAACTTTTGCCAACAATAGAAATCGCTGATTTCAAAAGTAACCCTCAAAACCATGAATGCCTGACTTACCCAGCCTTGCAGGACAATAGGCATCAGTGATCCTGTCCACAGCTGTAATAATGCTGAGCATGTGAGCTGATGTTTTCCTCATCAGACGGTAGCATTAGATGTGACCCGCACGCTGTTGGAGACATCGCGTGGCTCAAACAACTTGATAACGTCCAAAAAAAAAATAACATGAACTTGTTGGTTCCCCTGTCCATTGTCATGGCTGATATTTTGTTGGAATCTGGCAGAAATGATACACTATTCGACTCAGAAATACCCTGCAGAGTCAGTCGACGCCATATTTTCCATTGACACTCATGCTGCGCTTGGGAGACGTGCAGCCATGTTGGAGCTTAGGGGGCGTTTCTGGGCGGAGCTTGGTAAGGTCCATGCCATGAGGTTCCCCAAAGAGCTGAATGAACGCCAGTCACACGCCAATGACACGTCATTCGGTTGGGACTTCATAGCACTTGAAAGCTATGAGTCTGTTTTTGAGCTCAAAGCTCTCTTTTATTGACATTCCTTTAAGGAACGTCTCATCTTGAAAACAACACCAGGAACTGCCGTTACTTTCGGTCCGAGTCTTGGCACACGTCTGGAGACGCTGAAGAACGAACTGACCAAACTGGACTGAGGGAGATTGACTATCTTCACGAGGTAACAAAGTTGTCATATGCTTTACCAAGGGTACCAACGTGTAGCCGAGATTGGCCTGAGAGCTGCCATGTTTCTGGTTAAAACACTTCAAGATAATAACTCTCCTCATCCTCCATGTTCTCTTCCTCCTCCATTTTCTCTTCACGGAAACTTTCTTACTTTAAGTAACTAAACTTTAAGTTATTGTGCCAGCAGAGATATAAGTTATTAACACCCATAACTTGTGTTCTGTTGTTCCTATGAAGTTACGGATGCTTATACTCATGCTGAAGTTAATTATAGGAAAAATGATCAACCAATCATGTACAAATGTGTGATGTAATTTATAATTATGTTAAATAAATGGTCCAGTCCTACTGTTCCAACATAAGTTTAACGTTTCCTGTGAATTACATCTAGTCACCTCAAGCCACAGAATTATTGGTATTAACCTGAAAAAGAGAGAACTCGTTTAATTAATAATGTATTTTTGTGTCAGTCTAAACCCTGCCAATTTACATCTAAAATATAGGTAAGTCGGTAAACTGACCCCTTCCTATATTACTACAATAGTAGTATACACTGTATTGTGTTTGTAAAACTGACTTCATGTTGCACAAAGTAGACCTTATAGCAGGCGCTATTCAACTGGCGGCCCAGGGGTCAAAAAAGGTCCACGGGTGAACTCAGTTCGCCCCACCGATTGGTTCCTTTTTAAATAAAATCAGATTTAACACCATGAATCACTTACCATATTTTACACTGTATGAATCACAGCTTTTTGCATAATTTGCATGCCCTGCAACTTATATGCTGAAGTGACATACAGTATTTATGGATTTTTTCTCTCCATATTTATAAACCAATTTTTGGCTGAGATATTACCATTTTCATTCATTCTGACTGAAAAAATTTGAACACTACCATTTTCAGCCACTAGATGACACTTGAGTAGTATGGCATGCCGTAGTATCATGTAATAGGTAAAGTGGCTATTAATGACACAATCAAATTGCCCTATATGCCACTATTGTCTGCCTGGAGCAATCGAATCAGCTTCATCTTGCGGCGCTGCCCTGGCAAAATACAACTGATTTGGCCACCAAAGTGCATTTATTAAGTAAAAGTTCAACTGAGATACACCTTTAATATAAAATTGAGCTAATGAATAGGTGCTTACCTTGTTACATTTTGAAGAAATGTACATAGGTTCATCCCTCTGCAGGTTCCTACTTCCGCGTATCGGCTTTTGAAATGCAGCAGATTTGACCTTCAAAGTGCATTTATTAAGTAAACGTTACAAAGGTAGACTGAGACACACCTTCACTATAATTTCAAGCAAACAAATAAGTGTTTTTAAGTGTTAATCTTGTTAAATTATTGTTTAAGTCCTCCCGTGCACCCTCCTGCGGCCACCATTTGGAAGCCAATCGCTTTGTGGCACACCGGCCCATATTTCCAGGTTGTCAGCGGTGACACGTAACAAACGAGACGCGTCAGCGGTGACGCATAATAGTTGTAACGTAAACGGGTTAGCAAAACATTTATGGATTTTGTCACTTTATTAGACATATTTGGACTGATGCGACTTATAGGGTGGTGTGACATGTACGACGGAAATCACGATAGTGACAATAACAGCCGGATGTCCGGCCCCTGAGCATTAGGCTTTCTGAAACTGTGGCCCCATGAGCAGCTTATAATAATAATAATAATAAATTTAATTTATAACGCACTTTTCATTAATGAAAATCTCAAAGTGCTACAAAGTGCAACAGAATTAAATGTCAATAAAACAAGTAATAAAACAAGTAAAATCAATAACAGTATCAACTAAGATCAAAAGTAGAATCATGAGGAGGCAGAGTATGCTCGGTTGAAAAGAAAGGTCTTCAAGCCGCTCTTAAAGTCAACCAGTGACTGTGGGGCTCTCAGGCAGTCAGGAAGAGAGTTCCACAGGCGGGGGGCAGCCACACTGAAAGCCCGGTCTCCCATGGTCCTTAATTTGGTTCTCGGAATGTGAAGGAGATTACTGTTCTGTGACCGCAGAGACCGGGTGGATGAATATGGAACAAGAATGTCCTTTAGATAATCTGGTGAAGTTCCGTGTAAGCATTGATGTGTAATGAGAGCAGTTTTGTACTGAATTCTGTAGGCGACAGGAAGCCAATGAAGGTTATGGAGAATGGGCGTAATATGTTCAAATTTACGAACTCTCAACAAAATCCTTGCTGCACTGTTTTGAATATATTGAAGCTTCTGAAGGTATTTGCCAGGGATTCCAATAAACAGGGAGTTGCAGTAGTCGAGCCTGGAGGAGACAAAAGCATGGACGAGCTTCTCAGCATCAGAAAAAGTTAGGGATGGGCGAAGTCTGGAGATGTTTCGAAGATGGAAGAAGCAAGTTTTTAACAGAAGCTTAAAGGTACAGTCTGCAATTTCTGTAGAACATCAGCACTTAGAAAAAATTTCAACAAGCAAAGCATTCTGATCCCTCCCCCTCAGAGCCATATATGGCTCTGCCCCCTTGTGGTCTGTTAAAATTCAAATTCAAGCTCTGTTTTTATTGGCTGATTCAAATTCAAGCTCGGTTTTTATTGGCTGGTTACAAACTTTGTTTTTATTGGCTGGAAAATGGCGGGTCACTTTTTCTTTTTAGAAATGCTTATTTACCACCTGGAGAAGCAAGGGGACAATATTTTTTTTTTAGTTTTTTTCAGAGATTACCTCTCTAACATCAATCTAGTGACAGAGTGAAGAAATATGTTAAAAATATATTGTTAGAAAAGTTACATATAGCAGCTTTAATGTGATTTTCAAATGTAAGATGAGAGTCCATTTTTATTCTAAGATTTATAACAGAGGTGGAGAGGGGGATGTCTTGTCCAGAAAAGGAAATTGTTGTTATAGTAGATGTTTGTACCTGGTGAGGGGTGCCAATCAGTATTGCCTCAGTCTTGGAGCAGTTTAATTGAAGAAAGTTCCGATTCATCCATGCCCTTATTTCCTCCAGACAGGCAGAGAGGGCAGTGAGTGAAGATGGAGATGACAATGGCGAGGATGAGGATGCTCCAGTCCTGATGTAAAGCTGTGTATCGTCAGCATAACAGTGAAAAGAAATGTTGAACTGATTAATAATTTGACCTAAAGGTAGCATGTAAAGGGAAAACAGCAGGGGCTCCAGAACTGACCCCTGAGGGACACCACAGGAGACACAGACTGTCTGGGACGTGGCGTTGCCAAGATTAACACATTTCAGCCTATTGGAGAGGAAAGATCTGAACCAGTCCAGGAAAGTGTCACAGAGATCCTCCTCCACATGAAGACGGTGAAGGAGGATACTATGGTCCACAGTGTCGAAGGATGCAGTGAGGTCAAGGAGGACAAGGATGGAAGGAGAACCAGCGTCGGCAGCCATGAGGACATCATTGGTAACTCTCAGCAATGCAGTCTCAGTACTGTGAGCTGCTCTGAATCCAGACTGAAACTTCTCATATAGGGAGTGTTGCTGCAGGTGGTCCTGCAGCTGAGCAGCAACAGCTTTCTCCAGCACTTTAGACAGAAAAGGGAGGTGTGAAAGTGGGTGGTAATTAGAAAAAATGTCGGGATCCAATATAGCTTAGTTGAATAGCGCTGATTTAGCCTCTTCGTTAAGTAATTTCCGTCTTGCAGGAATTACACGATTTTAATTCAGATTAATTGTGTTCCATTTAGTTTACAGAGATTTTCTTTATAGATAAAAAAAACATTGTTTTCAAAAAGCATAATTAAATATTTTTTGTTGTTGTTTCTGGATGAATGCAAGACAGAAAACTGAAAGTTATGCACCATAACTCATATTCCCTGAAGGAAGGGAACGAGGTGCAACATACTTGCTATGGGAATTGCGCCCCCGCGCGATTACCTGAAGAAATATACTCACGCCTTTACGGCTAGGGGCGTCACCGCGCCAGAGGCCCCGCCCTCTGGGTACTTAAGCGGCTTGCGCCCCTCCATCTTTCTCCAAAGTTGCACTTCACCGAGCTTTCAGCATTGAAAAGGGCCAGATATGTTGCACCTCGTTCCCTTCCTTCAGGGAACATGAGTTATGGTGCATAACTTTCAGTTCCCTTTCAGTCTGGTCTCTCGGTGCAACATACTTGCTATGGGAACGTAATCCATTCACGCCCTTGAAATGCTCAGTAAAATGCATGCTAGAGTGAACGTCTGCCCTTGACCAGCAGGCATCTCAAAGCTACTTTCTACTGTGTTAGAAAGGACAGCCTGAGTGACGTCACCCGCAGTAACATCCAAACTGTAATGCTTTGCAAAAGTGTTTAATGAGCTCCAATTCGCAGCAGCGCAGATGTCTGTGACTGGTACACCCTTGAATAATGACCAGGAAGTGGCCAAGTCCCGACTGGAGTGAGCATGCACTCCAGAGTGTACCTGTTGACATTTGCTACTGTACGCCCTTTAAATGGCCTCAGTCACCCAATGTGAGAGGCGTTGTTTTGATAGGGCCCTCCCGGTAGCAGGTGCTGCAAAGCAGACGAACCGTTGGTTTGTTTTCCTCAATTCGGCTGTTCTCTGCATGTAAGTGCGTAAAGTCCTCACGGGGCAGAGAGCCTTCAGCCTTTCCTGTTCCTGAGTAAGGACAGGAGCAGGTGGGAAGTAGGACTTATCAAAGTCTAGACTCCGATGGTTCAAAGTCAAGACCTTGGGAGTGTATGCGGGATTAGGCCTTAGTGTGACCTTTGGCCCGTCAGGGGCGAATCTGGTACACATTGGATGTACAGACAATGCATGGAGGTCACCCACGCGTTTCGCCCAGCAAAGTGCCAGGAGTAGAGCAGTTTTATAAGATAATAAATCTATCTTAACCTCGCTCAGTGGCTCGAATGGGGGGTCACAGAGAGCTCCCAGGACCCCCAGGACCAGGCCAAGATCCCAACCAGGGGTCAAGGTCCTGCTGGGTGGTTTAGTCGGAAGGACACCCTTCATAAATCTTATTATGATTGGATGTGGTCCGGGTGTCCTGTGTCCCCAGCCTTCGTGACAGGCTGAAATAGCTGATAGGGAAACTTTAATCGTTGAATAAGAACAACCTTTTTCCAGTAAGTCCTGAAGGAAAGTCAGGAGCTGAGCCAAGTTGCATGCATAAGAAATAATATTTCTTTATGAGCACCAGGCTTCAAAAATACGCCACTTTTGGGCGTATAGAGATTGTGTTGATCCAGCACGGGCATTTTGTATGGTTATTACCACATTTTCCGGCAGGCCTGACGCCATCAACCTGTTCTTTTCAGCCAACAAGCTGAGACTTTTGGCAGTTCCTGGCCTAAGTGGCTGTACTTCCCCTTCTGGTGACACAGAGGCTGTTAACCCCTGGGGGTCAACCAGGTTGGGAAGAAGGCCTCCTTGCCAATGTGCCCCCACGTTACCCTTCTCAGGGGTAATTGAGGGCAGATGTAACCTGTCATCCTTATTAGACAGGATTGGAGCAGAAAGTCTATTTTCCTCCTCCAAGTTTGGAGTCCTGGGGCTGAGAGACTGCAAGTTATGTAAGCGAACAGATCTCCTGACTCCAATCCGTTTTCTGGGGTGGTCCAGTTTACTGTCCTTGGCTTTAATGGAGCATTGGTACCAGGTAAACCGACCGAGGTCTGTGTTTCACCCTTTGGGAGAATTATTTTTGAAAGCAGATCTGGATCAGCACAGAGCGGGAGGTCACGTGCTGTCTTACTACTGCTTGGACATTGCGTGTCCCTCGTTATAACAAAGGAGTGGCTGCAACGTGAGAATGTGGGGGTGTTCCTTTTGGTTTGGCAGACTTCAGATTATTTGGTGATAAAGAGCCCAGTCCCCCTCGAAAAACAGGAAGAGAGATCTGATTCAACTCTGACTTGTTTTCATCCACAGCAGGCTGAACACAGTTGCTGCTGTGAAGGTGTGAAGTTTGTGGCTGCCTGAGGGCATCTGATGTAGCCCCCCATCGTCAGACTCTGTCAGCTTGCCTCCCTGAGGTGCGGACATGTCATGTGTTCGTCTGGTTAGTGTATTGGCTGCCCCATCGTTCACAATGGAGCGAGGGCTTGAGCACGTGACCCTCCTCACCTGTCTCCATGAGAGGTGTGGGGGGTGTTTGCAGATGCCTCTGTGTCTGCTTACTGCAGATGAATCAGAGGCACTATGCTAGGGTTTATTGATTAGGCCAGGGGTGTCAAACATGCATCCCGGGGGCCGGATCCGGCCCGCCAGGGGGTTTTAGTCGGCTCGCGGATAAATCTGAATTATTACAAAAAAGAATAAACGCTATTTTCTTAAAAATCTGCAGTTCCTATGTTGTCCGCTAGAGGTGCTGTGTTTTAGTCAGTTCCTATGTTGTTCCACTCAAACCGGGTGCCTCTAGGACCCAGGGGCGCTGTGTTTTAGTATGGGAGACGTAGCAGATAGCAAGAGACTCTGCTCATTTTCCCTGTGTCTGTGTGCGCAGCAAGCGTTCCTCCTGATGTGAAACAGTACAAAGACAAGATTTCCGGGTTGCTGAGGGAGTTTGAGAAATGATTTCAGGTCTTTAGAAGAATAGAATATATCTTTATTGACAGGGCACAATACAACACGGCCGTGGTGTAGTGGTAATGGCAGTTGTCTCCCGATCGTAAAGTTGGCGGTTCGACTCCCGGGACCCGCACCATGTGTTGTTGTGTCCTTGGGCAAGACACTTAACCCTGAGTTGCTCCCGGTAGGACTGGAAAGCACCTTGCATGGTAGTCTGCCGCCACCGGTTTATGAATGTGTGTAGCATTCAATATATGTGTAGCACTTTGAGATTTTCAGTAATGAAAAGTGCGTTATAAATTGAATTCATTATTATTATTACCTTTATTTATACAGGCTAGCCTCGTTGAGTCACGGGGACTCATTTACAAGAGGGACCTGTCTCACTCACACCAAACAACCATCCACTCTCACACTCACACCTAGGGTCAATTTAGAGTCACCAATCAGCCTAACAAGCATGTTTTTTGGTCTGTGGGAGGAAACCGGAGTACCCGGAGGAAACCCACGCATGCACGGGGAGAACATGCAAACTCCACCCAGAAAGGCCCCGGACCGGGATTTGAACCGGTAACCTTCTCGCTGAGAGGCAGCAGCTCTACCAGTTGTGCCACCGTGCTGCCCAAAATTGAATTAATTATTATTATTATTATTAACATGATTGAAATTACGCACACGTCTTAAAAGATGGGCCGAGTGCACGAAGCTGCAGTCGTGTCGGCATTCAGAAAGGTGAACTCGAGACAGAATTTGCAGTTTTTCTCTCACCACTCACCATCAGAGCTTCTGATGTGCTGTTGACATGTTGAAATCATTGATTTTCAGTGTGATGTGAAGGACAAATTTGCCTCTGTGGGCTTGGACACATTTTACAAGTATCTCTTACAACGCTATCCTAAACTGACTGCACTGGCTGCAAAAATGTCCATGTTTGGGACTACCTACCTTTGTGAGCAAGTTTTCTCACTAATGAACATTAATAAAACAGCTACGCTCAAAGCTCAATTTATGTGTTCACAATTGCTTCCTAGATGTGGAAAATGGATTTAAAATATATTCATTTCACAAATTTTGATGGGTTTGATGCATTTTTAACATGCAGGAAAGTGTTTTAACAAAACTGTTTTTTTTTTGTTTTTTTTTTATGTCCAGAGGACCAGACTTAGCTTTTTTAGATTTTTCTACCTGGATTATTGAGCATGCATCAGGGTATTTAACAAAACAGTTTGTTGACTAAATGTTTTAAAACGTGCAATCACTGATCAGTTTTTTAATGTGTAATGCACTTAAATGTTAAACTGAGTAAAAGTGTAAAAGGACAATTAATTTAATGTAAATATTTTTATAATTTATTTATTCTTTGCACTAATACAAAGAAAAAAAGTGGACTTTTGGAATGAGTATACTGGTCTGGCCCCCTTGAGATCAGATTAAGCTGTA
>JBBPBX010060944.1:0-21273 GCA_038048925.1 Garcialebias charrua
TTTATGTCTGTTGTGTTAAATTTAAGTGTGCTGACGTATTTGAATTGAAAGAAAGTGAAATCATGTCAATCAAGTGTAATGGTGTTAATTTAGTTGATTTATTTTAAATAAATGGTAGTGTCGACTGGCATACCAAACTAAGTTAATGTCCATTGTCACTTAATGGCTCTGTTTATTTATCCATCATAAAGATCACAGAAATATTGGGTAAACTGAAAAAGAACAGAATCCGTGAACATTTCCTATTCAATCTGAATAAGTAAACTAATTAAGGTAAAAAGGAGGTCAGTATTAAACTGACCCCCTCTAAACCCTTTACAGATAATTTTCATTACCTGTGACGGTTTCCTGAACTGGATTGTCTTCATAATGTATTGGTCATAGAAGTACATCTAATGTGTTTATTTCTAAGGGTTTCATTCATATAGATGGTCCAATGTTTTATAAAATATTGTGCTATCAGAAAAACAAATGCATATTTATTTTTTTAAAGTTGTGCAATACAGAAGCTTGGATTATGTGTTGTAAATGGTTGTGAACTATTGTGCGCTTCAACCACGGCACTTTAGCACACAGTATACTGTATTTGTAAAATTAACTCAATTATAGCCATTTTGTTTTTTAAAGTACATTCACTGTAGCAGCCATCTTGAATCAGGCTGACTTGGAAACAAATCAATTTAAGATATACATAAGATGATTACAGGTACTTAAAGTTTTGATAAAATGCGAGTGCAGGCAGATAAGTCAGCACAAGTGCACGGATGATCTTGCCTGTGACATTTGAGGTTTTCTTCATACTCCAGATTCAAATGTGTAATGTGTCTGTTCAGCCTCTGTCTGCTGTTTCTCTTCTGCTTTTCACTTTTATTTTCTTGCTTCAGCAAGTGTCAGCTTTTAAATTAAATTCACTGGAAACGTTTAAAACCTTTTAATATTGGTTTTAGATTGTTCTGTAGCTTTCAGTAAAAATCATTCAGGAATAAACGTTCACACTGCATTTTCGTATAATGCTATTTCTCTAGTTTACTTAGTCATTGGATATTTATTGTCAATTTTCCCCTCAACAAGAAAGTAAGCTTCAACTCCGTAGGGATTTTGGTTCCTCATTTTGCATGTAGCAAATATTATGCATGCATGCACTATAGATTATAATTGTTGCATGTCTTGATGAAATCACCAACTTTGACATACAATAATTTCTTTAGGTAATGCCACCTTCTTTTTAAGCCTTTTGTGTGATATATTTTATATCTGAGAAATACTTAAAACAATCTCTTTCTTCTAGCATTGGTGATGGGACCAACGCTCTGTTTGTGAGTGGTCTGTGCCGC
This sequence comes from Garcialebias charrua, assembly GCA_038048925.1. Lineage (NCBI taxonomy): Eukaryota > Metazoa > Chordata > Actinopteri > Cyprinodontiformes > Rivulidae > Garcialebias > Garcialebias charrua. The sequence continues at coordinate 1,335 of JBBPBX010060944.1, forward strand.
TGGCCAGGCTGTGGTGCCGTACTGGAAGACTTCTCCAGTTTCTTAAAGTAAGTGGACTTCCAAGTATACTGATATTTAAACCTTCACAGAGTGGTCCTGAAGCCACTCCTTTGAGATCTTGGCCATGTGCTTTGGGTCGTTGTCCTGCTGAAAAACAAACTGTCGCCCCAGACTGAGGTCACGAGTGCTCTGGAGCAGGTTTTCCTCCAAGATGTCTCTATACATTGCTACATTCATCTTTCCTTGTATCCTGACTAGTCTGCCAGTTCCTGCTGCTGAAAAATATCCCCATAGCATGATGCTGCCACCACCATGCTTCACTGTGGGGATAGTATTGGCTGGATGGTGAGTGGTGCTTGGTTTTCTCCAAACGTGACACCTGGCATTCACACCAAAGAGTTCAATCTTTGTCTCATCAGACCAGAGAATTTAGTTTCTCGTAGTCTGAGAGTCCTTCAGGAACCTTTTGGCAAACTCCAGACAGGCTGCCATGTTTCTTTTATTAATGGTGTAGTCACACCGAACAGCTTTTCAACCTCCAAAAAGCTTGTCACGCACGCAAGTGGACGCACTTTGTGTCCAAAAAGCCAGAACGCGAAACAGCTGCGAAACTGCTGCGGGGTGTGTGGGAGGAGCTTACCGGTGTACCGAGTCGTCACTGCACTCCGCGAGGCGAGGAGCTTTTTATTTCTGTCTCTCAGTAGAGCAGACTTGACTGGTCGTGAAGGACTTGTCGCGAACACACAGCTACAATGAGTTTCTCTTCCATAGTCCATGACTCCGCGGGTTTTTTCTGTGTCCCACAAACAATACGTCACATGCGCAATCGTTTCCGCGTCACTGGTTTCCGCGTCACATAGGGACTCTCCCCCTGACCCCCTCTCTTCTCCCCCGACTCTCCCTGATTGGTTGACACACCAACCAATCAGGTAGAGTTGAGCGGCGTTTGAAAGTTTGAACCGCGAAATCTTCAGCATGTTGAATGCGCGGTTTGGAGGCTGAAGCCGGTTCACGTGCACGGAAAAACGCTTCCCAGCACGCTCAACACGCACGCGACGTGACGCCCGACGCCAAGACGTGGCTGGAAGCGCGTCCACCATTGACTTTACATGTAAACTGGACGCTCCTGCTGCTGAAAAGCTGTTCGGTGTGACTACACCATAAGGAGTGGGTTTAGTCTGGCCACTATCATACAGGCCTGATTGGTGGATTGCTGCAGAGGTGGTTGTCCTTCTGGAAGATTCTCCTCTCTCTACAGAAGAAGACTGGAGCTCTGACAGAGTGACCATCGGGTTCTTGATAACCTCCCCGACTAAGGCCCTTCTCCCCCAATTTAACAGTTTAGATGTCTGGCCAGCTCTAAGAAGAGTCCTGGTGTTTCCGAACTTCTTCCATTTATGAATGATGGAGACCATTGTGCTCACTGGGACCTTCAAAGCAGCAGACATTTTTTTGTATCCTTCACCAAATTTGTGTCTCAAGACAATCATGTCTCAGAGGTCTACAGACAATTCCTTTGGCTTCATGCTTGATGTTTGTGCTCTGACATGCACTGTCATATGTGTAACCTTATATAGACAGGTGTGTGCCTTTCCAAATCTTGGGGCGAATGTCCTTCACTCTTGGCACCCTTCCATCGAGGAGCTTTTTGACTACTTTGGTGACCTCTGCTGTGGTAATGGACTCGTCTTCCCCCAAGTCCTAAGCTTGCCTCCTCAGAGGTGGACATTAGGGGGGCTAAGAAGACCCTCAAAGTTCTCCTTCCACTAACAATATCCTTAGTCAGCAGTTCCCCACCCAAAATGGTGCCAAAATGGTTTGCCAGAAGATCCATGAGGTTAACTGAAAGTCTTTCTACATGACCTCTTGAAATTCCTCCCATGCCCAAGATTTTGCATTCCTTCTGTTGCTCTGGCCACCCTGTACCTGGTAGCTTCTTCAGGAGTCCTTGGGGACAGTCAAGTACTGAAGGTCTCCTTCTTCAACTTAAGGACCACTATCACTGCTGGTGTTCACCAGTGGTTCCTTTGGCTGCTACCACATACTATCGCCATCAATGCGTCACATTACAGATTTCAGCAAGATTTTATTGTTCGCGTCAGCCAGGCCGGCCTTGTTACTACCTTGCTCGGTGACACAGATGCGCATCAGAGGTGGACTGTTGTTGGATAAAATATCTTCTATTTATCCCACGTACACAAAAGAAGCCACACTCAATGGCACAAGAAGATCTTTAACTGGTTTTACTTGCAAGGACAAATTTTCACAACAGGTTATATACAAAAAGTATACATGCATGGAGCCCACTCATGTGAATCTGCCACAGGCAATGTGCAAAGCTTGTATTTATCACAGATGGTGACCTTGAACAACAGCAGCAGCTGGACACCTGCAACCTCACATCAGACTGTTTCTGGGCAGTTAACATTCTCAGTCATAGTACGGTGGTTAAAAACATCCATAAACCTTGGCCAAAAATTCCCTAACAGTTGTTTCCAACCCCTCCCACCATCTCAGTGTATCTTCTGAATGGACCGAGGCATCCAGAGCACGTCTCAGTTCTGGATGGAGGGGTCTTGCAAATGAGCCATCAGAGATAGATAAATAAATAAATAAACAAATAAATAAATAAATAAAATACAGATCACGGCAATACCTGAGGATTTAAACAGTTGTGTCAGTTATGTAGTGTTAGAAGAATAGAATGTATCATGGCTCCAACAGAAGAAGAAATACTTTTTTCACCCACCACAGTGGTGGGATGGTATTCCACAGGGATAAATCTAACCACCTGTTCTATAATCGATTTTGCATTATTACTTTTCCGTGGAAACTTGTCAGTTCTCTTTAGAAGTTCCTCTAATGTGTGTTCCTTAGCTGTGTTAACCTTAAGTTAGTTGAGTGAACTCTGTGTGCTCAGCTAAATGTTTGGATTTTCAAAGTTTAATTCAGTTGGTGGTATGAATTGTAGCTCTATTACTACAGCCACAAAATACCTGAGTTGCAGATACCATAAGAAGCTACTGAACTGCTTTTATTTTGTAATTAAAAATGTTTCTATAGAACAGACATGTTGGCATGTTATGTCACATTTTACAACAACCATATAACAACCTGGCAAACATTAAACCTTGAAAGTTAACAACAGAAACTCGAACTGAGTATGGTCACCTATTACTATACCAATCAATGAAAACTGTCTTGATACGAAGCAAAATGCAGTTCTTTGTGATTAGTTCAGGGCATACCTTACAATGCTTAGAAGATTATGTTTTACTGACTAATTACTCTTAAGTTCAGTGTAAATTTTCTGCTGTCCAATCTCATGTGAGCTAGAAAAAAGTGTACCCCCCCTCCCCCCAAAAAACTCCTGTATCTGCACTAAAAAGATTGCATTTCCCCCCCAAACCTTGTTCTAATAAAGTAATCCTTGTCTTCCAGTCATCTCTGTTCTGAACACAGACATGGTGAAAGAAGTATTGGTCAGTGGAGGGTCCAGCAGGACATTGTTCAGTATATGGAACGACAGGTGGGAAATAAACATTTAAAGTGACATCGTGAATGTTTTGTGAAAGTAATTTTAACCTTGTACTGTTATATTAACATTACAAGAGCTTTTTTCTTTTGCTTCCAAATGTTTTGGTCGCATGCATGAAGGTGTGAAAGAAACTGACTGGGTATAATGCTCCATTGTAAAATTTAGAAAGCTGAAACCTTTCTGAAGATCTCTATTTCTCTTTCAAGTTAGTCTTTACTGTTTGACATAAATGACGTCCTGCACCCTTTGTGGTCATCGTATGAACATTTTGGTCTTCAGAAGAGTTTCCTTCAGCTGCTCCTTGAACTGTAGTAGCAGCCAGTGCAGTGAGGTTATAACAGGGGAAATGCGCTCGTTCTTTTTTGCCAATTTAAAGATGTGCAGCCAGCAACATTTTGGACCTTCTGAAGGTGAGCAATGGAGGAAGCATTGATCCCTATATTAAGTGCATTACAGTAATCCAACTGTGTGGTGATGAAAGAGTGGATTACTGTCTCAAAGATATTTTTCGTAAGAAAGGACTTGACATTAGCCAGCTGCTTTAACTGATAAAAGCTTGATTTAACCACTGCCCTGATTTGATTATCCAATTTAACATCTGTGTCTACTTTGACCCCCAAGTTTGTGATCACTGGTTTAGTATAGGAGGATGTCAGTGGATTTTCCAAAAAAAAAAATAGCCTCAGTAATCTTCTCATTCAAATGCAAGCGGTTTAGAGCCATCCAGGTCTTTCAGTGCTCGAGACATTTCAGCAGTGGTTTAGATGAAAATTAATCATTTTACTTAATGGTGACATAAACCTGACAATCATCTGCATACAAGTGAAAGAAATGATGTGCTTTCAGAAATGGAATAAAGCAGAAGTAAATAAAAACAAAGAGAAGGGGCCCTAAAACTGAACCCTGTGGGGCCCCACATATGTGGGACAGAGGAGGACACATTATCACAACAGCTGACACAAAATGTTTGCTTGCTCAGTTACAATTTGAACTACTCTAGTGCTGTGCCTCTAATACCCACCCACTGCTCCAAACCATAGAGTAAAATCTGATGGTTCACAGTGTCAAAAGCAGCAAGGTCTAAAAGCATGAGAACAACACAATATTTCCAAAGTCAATGGCTAACAATACGTCAATAAAAACTTTTGAAAGGCTTGATTTGGTTGAGTGTAGTGATTTAAAATCAGACTGTAAAACCTCTAAAATATTTTGCGTTATCAAGCAGGCCATCATTTGGTTTTAAAATATTTTCTCAATTATCTTAGAAAGAAAAGGTTGTTTAGAGATTGGCCTATAGTTGTCAAAAATTGTGGGATATAAAGCTGTTTTTTTTTTTTTTTTTTAACCAAAGGCTGGATGACTGCATACTTAAAATTTGCAGGAATGACACCTAAAGACAATCTGTGTTGATGAGCTCAAGAGCAAAGGGCCAGACAGATAGAGGGACCTCGTTAAATAATCAAGGATCAGCAACATCTGGAGAACCTGTAGGTTTTAAACATTCAGCAATCTCCTGCAACAAGGACAAGTGACCAGCTGAAACATGTCAAAGACAGCAGAGCAGAGGACGAGGACTGAGGGGTCATATGTATGACAGGATATCTGAACCCTGGTGGAAGTGACCTTCTCAATGACAGAGACAGATAGTACAAAACTGCTGACTAATATTAGTTTTTTTTATCCAATAACAAGAAAGGCGTTGAATATTGTTAGAGATTTTAGTAAGTGTGTTAGGGTTAGGATAAGCTAACCCTAACATCATTAACAATTTTTTTGTTGTTATCATTAACAAATGTTTTAGTTTTTAGCACCAGTGATTTTCAATTAAATTCAATTTATTTATATAGTGTCAAATCACAACAGAAGTTGTCTCAGGGCACTGAACAAAAACATTCACAAACATAAAAAAGTCAATTAGTAAAAGTTATCTGGACATGTCCAAATCTCCCAAACCACTGTCCCTCCTCTGGACATGTCCAAACCACTGTCCCTCCTCTGGACATGTCCAAACCACTGTCCCTCCTCTGGACATGTCCAAACCACTGTCCCTCCTCTGGACATGTCCAAACCACTGTCCCTCCTCTGGACATGTCCAAACCACTGTCCCTCCTCTGGACATGTCCAAACCATCTCAGTCTGGCCTCCCTAACTTTATCTCCCAGTTGTTCAACATGTGCTGTACCTCTGATGATCTCATTCCTGATCTTATCCATCCTTGTCTCTCCTAAGGAGAACCTCAGCATCTTCATTTCTGCTACTTCCAGTTCTTTCTCCTGTCTTTTTGTCAGTGACACTGTCTCCAGACCATACAACATAGCTGGTCTCACCACTGTCTTGTACAGGTAGTCCCCGATTTACGAGCGAGATCCGTTACAACGAGGCGCTCGTAAACCGGAAATCTCGTAATTTGGAACGGCCGCCACGCTTCTCGTAAGTCCGGAATTTCGCTCGTAAATTGGAACGGTTTTGCTAGCGCGACTACAAACACTCGTTTTTCATCGAAAAACTGCTTATGAGTGCATAAAAATGATCGGAAACGTGTGTCCACATGTTTAGCTAACGAACTGTGGTGAAAAAACACAGGAAAACTCAGTATTTTTTGCGTTTTTTCCAAAAATTCGCCAGCTCGTAAGTCTGGAACCTCGTAGATCAGAGCGCTCGTAAATCGGGGACTACCTGTAAACTTTTCCTTTGACCTTTGCTGACACCTTTTTGTCACAAATCACTCCTGAAACTTTTTTCCATCCACTCCATCCTGCCTGGACTCTCTTCTTCACCTCTTTACCACATTCCCCATTTTCCTGGACAGTGGACCCCAAGTACTTGAAGTCCTGCACCTTTGTGACCTCTGCTCCTTGTAGCCTCACTGTTCCACCTCCTCCCTCTCATTCACACACATGTACTCTGTCTTACTACGACTGGCTTTCATTCCTCTTCTTTCAAGTGAATACCTCCACCTCTCCAAGTTCTCTTCCACCTGTTCCCTGTTCTCACCACAGATCACAATGTCATCTGCAAACATCATAGTCCATGGGGATTCCTGCCTGACCTCATCTGTTAGTCGGTCCATCACCAGAGCAAACAAGAAGGGGCTCAGAGCCGATCCTTGATGCACTCCCACCTCCACCTTGAAGCTATCTGTTACTCCTACAGCACATCTCACCACTGTCCTGCTGTCCTCACACATGCCCTGCTGTCCTCACACATGCCCTGCTGTCCTCACATGCCTCGCTGTCCTCACACATGCCCTGCTGTCCTCACACATGTCCTACTGTCTTCATGCATGTCCTGCTGTCCTCACACATGTTCTGCTGTCCTCACACATGTCCTGCTGTCCTCACACATGTCCTACTGTCTTCATGCATGTCCTGCTGTCCTCACACATGTTCTGCTGTCCTCACACATGTCCTGCTGTCCTCACACATGTCCTGCTGTCCTCACACATGTCCTGCTGTCCTCACACATGTCCTGCTGTCCTCACACATGTCCTGCTGTCCTCACACATGTCCTGCTGTCCTCACACATGTCCTGCTGTCCTCACACATGTCCTGCTGTCCTCACACATGTCCTGCTGTCCTCACACATGTCCTGCTGTCCTCACACATGTCCTGCTGTCCTCACACATGTCCTGCTGTCCTCACACATGTCCTGCTGTCCTCACACATGTCCTGCTGTCCTCACACATGTCCTGCTGTCCTCACACATGTCCTGCTGTCCTCACACATGTCCTGCTGTCCTCACACATGTCCTGCTGTCCTCACACATGTCCTGCTGTCCTCACACATGTCCTGCTGTCCTCACACATGTCCTGCTGTCCTCACACATGTCCTGCTGTCCTCATACATGTCCTGCTGTCCTCACACATGTCCTGCTGTCCTCACACATGTCCTGCTGTCCTCACACATGTCCTGCTGTCCTCACACATGCCCTGCTGTCCTCACACATGTCCTGCTGTCCTCATACATGTCCTGCTGCCCTCATACATGTCCTGCTGCCCTCATACATGTCCTGCTGCCCTCATACATGTCCTGCTGCCCTCATACATGTCCTGCTGCCCTCATACATGTCCTGCTGCCCTCATACATGTCCTGCTGCCCTCATACATGTCCTGCTGTCCTCATACATGTCCTGCTGTCCTCATACATGTCCTGCTGCCCTCATACATGTCCTGCTGCCCTCATACATGTCCTGCTGCCCTCATACATGTCCTGCTGTCCTCATACATGTCCTGCTGTCCTCATACATGTCCTGCTGTCCTCATACATGTCCTGCTGTCCTCATACATGTCCTGTACCAGTCTAACATACTTTTCTGCCACTCCAGATTTCCTCATGCAATACCACACGTCCTCTCTTTGCACCCTGTCATATGCTTTTTCTAAATCCACAAACACACAAATCCACAAACAAAAAAGATAAATTAGATAATAATAATAAAAGAACAATACCTCTTTTTGATCGGTTGAGGTGGTTGAATCTCTCGGTCATCATCATCAGGGCAGAGCTTTAATCTGGTCCAGGACTTGTTGACAATATCAGTTTTAGCTTTTTCATAAAGTGATGAACTTTTTGGCTGAAGTGTTGACATGATGGGGATGTCGTAGCGAGGTTCAGGTACTTTAAAGCCTGCAGATCAACAACATACAGACATGTTTTTGTAGATCCAGAGCTTTAAAAACTCATACAGTTTGTACCCTGATGCATGGTCAATAATCCATGTAGAAATATCTAAAAAAGCTCAGACGAAACGTTTCTACATATTTTTTGCTTTGTTTTATTTTTTTGAATGTCCAGAGGACCAGACTGAGCTTTTTTAGATCATACAGTTTGTGTTATTGATCTGGACCGATCTGATTTACCTGTTAAAGGTTGTTTAAATGCTGCTAGTTTTAGCGATGTTTGCAAGCTGCTTTCTTGCTTCTAGAAAATGTTCACGTTTGGTCCAAACAGACCTAATCTCCGTGAAAAAACGTCCACACACACAACTTTGAATTTGCCTTCGTCTTTTAACAAGGAAGCCATAACGTTAACAAACACGAGACCACAGCGAGAAGCTAGGGCTGCTAATGCTACACGTGCTACAAGATAATAGCGCCGTGCTAAAACTCGCCTAGGAATTTTATTTCCGTGGCGCATATTTTCCCGTTAATAACGTTTAATAAGTGAAAAAAATAACCGAAACGGTACGCAGGGGGACACGACTAATTCCTGACAAGGTACACGACATTTAATAAGTGAAAAACAAAAACGAAACGGTACGCAGGCGGACACGACTAATTCCTGACAAGGGACACAAGTGGGGAAAAAAAACGGTACGCAGGGGGACACGACTAATTCCTGACAAGGGACATGACTAATCCCTGACGCACAACCTTTTCCCGAAGCTGCAAACTCATCTGCAGTCAGCACGTCGAAGCAAAACTTTGACCAAGCGCCACATATGTGCTTCTGAGGGTGTACAATACAAAAATCATGGTAGCTGCTTGTATTTTCTCTTAAGAAAAGTTCTATAAGCGCAACCGAAAGCATACTGCCCTCGACAGTTAGCAAGCTGTTGTTTTATGTCCTGTGTTTAAACATGTAACAGAGACACGAACTTTTATCTCTTAACAACATGTTTTAACAACAAATGGAGCTTACCTTGTTTCTATTATTCCAACATATTCCCCGCGCGCCGAATTTGAACGACCTTGCGCCGGATCCGGTGTTCTGTGAAGATTGGATGTATCATGAAGATGGCATACGCGTAGCACAAACGCATGGATATAGCTGTGAAGATTGGATGTATCGTGAAGATGCCATACGCATAGCACAAACCCACGGCTGCACCTATCCGCTGTGAAATCTGTATATTCTTCAGTTTAACAGCTGAAAAAGAAACTAAAGAAACAAAACAAACACAGTTGACACATCAGTAGGAAAAAATTGAAATATAGAATAATGAAAAAATATAAAATACAAAATAATGTAAAATACATTTAGGAGAGCAGTCAGAGAAACTAGCAGTTTATTATGACACCTCCACTAGCTGGTTAACAGCTGTATGACATCTTCACTAGCTGGGTAGCAGCTGTATGACATCTTCACTAGCTGGTTAACCACTGTATGACATCTTCACTAGCTGGATGACAGCTGTATGACATCTTCACTAGCTGGTTAACCACTGTATGACATCTTCACTAGCTGGTTAACAGCTGTATGACACCTCCACTAGCTGGTTAACCACTGTATGACATCTTCACTAGCTGGATGACAGCTGTATGACATCTTCACTAGCTGGTTAACAGCTGTATGACACCTCCACTAGCTGGTTAACAGCTGTATGACATCTTCACTAGCTGGTTAACAGCTGTATGACATCTTCACTAGCTGGTTAACAGCTGTATGACATCTTCACTAGCTGGTTAACAGCTGTATGACACCTCCACTAGCTGGGTAACAGCTGTATGACATCTTCACTAGCTGGTTAACAGCTGTATGACACCTCCACTAGCTGGGTAACAGCTGTATGACATCTTCACTAGCTGGTTAACAGCTGTATGACACCTTCACTAGCTGGTTAACAGCTGTATGACATCTTCACTAGCTGGATGACAGCTGTATGACACCTTCACTAGCTGGGAAACAGCTGTATGACATCTTCACTAGCTGGGTAACAGCTGTATGACATCTTCACTAGCTGGATGACAGCTGTATGACACCTTCACTAGCTGGGAAACAGCTGTATGACATCTTCACTAGCTGGGTAACAGCTGTATGACATCTTCACTAGCTGGGTAACAGCTGTATGACACCTTCACTAGCTGGGAAACAGCTGTATGACATCTTCACTAGCTGGGTAACAGCTGTATGACATCTTCACTAGCTGGATGACAGCTGTATGACACCTTCACTAGCTGGGAAACAGCTGTATGACATCTTCACTAGCTGGGTAACAGCTGTATGACATCTTCACTAGCTGGATGACAGCTGTATGACATCTTCACTAGCTGGATGACAGCTGTATGACATCTTCACTAGCTGGGTAACAGCTGTATGACATCTTCACTAGCTGGGTAACAGCTGTATGACATCTTCACTAGCTGGGTAACAGCTGTATGACATCTTCACTAGCTGGGAAACAGCTGTATGACATCTTCACTAGCTGGGTAACAGCTGTATGACATCTTCACTAGCTGGATGACAGCTGTATGACATCTTCACTAGCTGGATGACAGCTGTATGACACCTTCACTAGCTGGGAAACAGCTGTATGACATCTTCACTAGCTGGGTAACAGCTGTATGACATCTTCACTAGCTGGGTAACAGCTGTATGACATCTTCACTAGCTGGGTAACAGCTGTATGACATCTTCACTAGCTGGGTAACAGCTGTATGACATCTTCACTAGCTGGGTAACAGCTGTATGACATCTTCACTAGCTGGTTAACAGCTGTATGACATCTTCACTAGCTGGGTAACAGCTGTATGACATCTTCACTAGCTGGGAAACAGCTGTATGACATCTTCACTAGCTGGTTAGGTTAGCACTCCCTTTTTTTAATTTAGTGTCTCCAAATGTGGTAAACCATTTTAATGTTTTAATCTCTGTAAGCAGAGAGTAAAACATGGTACTTGATCACAACATGGACTGCTGTTAATTAAAACGTGAAAATGCATGCTAATTTTTAATTTAATACATGTGTGGCACTAGAATCAAAACACTAATGCTTATTATTATTATTATATTGCACAGTACAGCAAGCTACATTTATGATGAAAGTTTTATCTTCTTCCAGGATGTTTATAAAGCATTTGACACCACACACCATAATTTAGTACTTCAGTCAATAGAGCAATTTTGGAATTGGTCATTTTTTATGTCAAGCTGTTAAAACTATATACACCAATGGTAACAGTTCCATTAGAGTTGCTGTGCTCAACATCAACGTGGTCCTGTGATGCCTGATGTCAGTGGTCACATCCAGGGATGGAAGAACACAACTACTGAAAAATGTCCTCCATCAAATGTGTAAGTTGTTTCCTGTTTACAACAATTTGCTCCTGTTTCATTGTCTGCCTGTTGTAGATCAAGTTGTATTGACTTACTTTGTCGAAAGTAAGACAGAACACTTTGTAATGGATGATGTAGTACAGCTGTTGAAAACATCACGTCAAAAAGTGAAAACTGAAAAACTATTTGTTATTACACTTTAACAAGCTTTCACGTTACTTTCATTGATCGTTTTGTGAAGACAATGGAAGTACAACTGAATATGATAGCATCAAATATAAACTTGTAAAAAGCTAATTTTTTATAGCTTCAACATTTAATTTGCTATTGAAAAAATTACATACAAAGCAACACATAAACAAATATGTTAGTCGCAAAATAATTAGTTTATTGTTGTCTGTACATTTTATTGTATGTTAACATGTACACTGGGAGGAGACCCCAGGGAAGACCCAGGACATGCTGGAGTGGTCTGGGAAGGCCTTAAGAGTCCTCCCAGAAGAGATGGAAGAAGTTGCTCTGGAAAGAGATGTCTGGACACTCCCTGCTCAAAGCTGCTGCCCCTGTGACATGACGTAAAACCACGAGGAAGAAGATGGATGGATGGAGTTAATATGTCTGAATGTGATATTATGCCTTGGAGTTTAATTTTTTTAATAAAAATAAAAACTAATATAAACAACAATTAAGACTGGTATTTTCTCCAAAGCAGCTTCATACAGAGTTCTTGATGTGTTGTTGTAAGCATGTTTGAGAAGTAAAAGTTATGGAGGTGTTTCATCTGTTTTTCTGTAAAATCTTTGTCAAAAAAAAAGTTCAACTCCAGATGTTCTGTTGGTGTCCAGATGAGCAGCTCTGCAGCTCCAGGCATGTCATTGTCTGCTGAATGAACCTGGAAGAATAAATGTACAATATGTTTTAATGAAGGTTTACAAATACCTGTCACATAAGTACATATACTGAAAATTGCAACATTTACTCACCTGGACATAGAATCCACTTTGCCCATTGGTTAGAAGGTCCTTGTCATCTTCTAAGCATCTGATGTCACAATTTGGCCAACACGAAACTGTGCAAATGACATGGAGCTATTTAGAGGACATTTAATCTGTAGGAGCTGCACAGAGTCCAAAATTCCATCCAGGCTTACTACAAACTAAAAACAGAAGGTGCACACTATCATTGCAAAACACAATTAAAGTAATTAATAAAAATAAAGCAATTATCAGCATTTATTCCACAGTATTGCAGCAGTGTGCCTGCATGACCTGCTTGTATTACACCTGTTTTAAAGTGACTAATAAAAATAAAGCAATTATCAACATTTATTCCTGCTTGTGTTTCACCTGATGTTGAAACTTAAGGCTTTGGCTACGCTCTGTCTGTGCTAATTTAAGATAAATAAGATTGTGTCCCACCTCTTTTAATAAAACGTGCCCAACGTTAGTACTGTGTAGACACTAAACCTCAGAGCTTTTCAGGCTGTTCTCAGGTTATTCATCGCTTCATCGTAATGTGCTGGTATAAAACTAAATATGCTAGTAAAAGTAATCTGAACAGGTCGATTATGATTATATTGTCTTTATAAATTCACAAGGTTCGGACTTGCACTGGTCGCACATAAACTAACGTAGTTTTCACTCCGAAGTCGCGTACATGTTACACACAAAGTGTCAACAAAACAATTTCAGAAAATGCACTGCTGCACACTTTAAACGGTTCAGAAAATGCACTGGACACTTTAAATTATGTAAATACACAATAACACCATGTATACTGTGCACAAAACAATTCACAGACTTATATTTTGCTCGTAACTTGCAGCGTACGATGATCCCACGGCTCCATGATGACGCAATTGGCTTATTGACACTGCGCATGCTCGCGCATGCGTATTGACAAAATACATCCCATCTTCACATGGCATCAAGTCTTCACGGGACACCGGGTCTTGGAAAAAATGGTATTCATCCGCGACTTTGCTTTCGACTCCTTAATCTGGTCAGGTGGTCCTCTTCTTCATTTAATATGCAATTCTAACTGGGATGGAGAACTTTATAAAGTCTGACTAAATATTACATCATATTTAGTCCCAATTCAGATAAAGTGCGAATTTCCGGCACTATTTTTTATCTCGCATTAATATTGCTAGTGGTGATCAGTTTTTATAAGATCCGGTTACTATTTTAAAACTCAGATTTTCAAATTAAGTTCGCACATCTAAATTTATGTTTCACAGACGTGACTCACAACCTTGAGTTGAAATGCCAATAACGCATGAAATTAAGTTGAAATTACATAACTCATTATGTTAATTGGAAGTAACTTATAGAAAAACGTTATGATAACTAATGGAGAGTATGACTTTTAACAGTGTAGCCTGGCCCTCGCCATTCCTACGCAGCTCCGCTCAATTCTCATTTCCCTTCACTGCTGGGTCTGGCATTTCTCCCATCCACAAGGATGTCTCCGGTAGGTTTTGACCGGACCAATCAGAGAACAGAAGGCGGAGTTTTGAACGACGTCGACTGACGTCGTCATTCAAAATGGCTGCCGCCACGAAGGAATTTTCAATAAAACAAGGTAAAAAACTATTATTTCTCTGCTGAGAAAAAATAGATTTCATAGCTGACGTTATATCAGAAGTGTTCCTGAGCAATCAGAGAGCAGAAGGCGGAGTTTTGAACGATGTCGACTGACGTCGTCATTCAAAATGGCTGCCGCCACGAACGAATTTTCATCAAAACAAGGTAAAAAACTATTATTTCTCTGCTGAGAAAAAATATAGTTCATAGCTGACGTTATATCAGAAGTGTTCCTGAGCTTAACAGTTCCTAAATCAATTCACGAAATGGTCAAATCTGCTGGATATTAAATAGTTTCGGTTTGATATTTTCCAAACAGCCTCGGGTGCGCTACGAAAATAAATGATAAAAAATCGAATTTTATCTCAAATGTTTCATCTAGGCCAACAGTCAGTAAATTAAAGACATATAATTACACACTGGTGGCAGAAAAAATATCCACCGAGTGGTTTCTGAGCAATTTATCTGATAGCCTGGACCTCGTCAGGCTAAACTAACAAAACTCTGCCTCCTGTTCTCTGATTGGTCCATTCAAAAATCTCCAGGAGAAATCGTTGTCTATGGCAGAGATGCCAGACCCTAGTCCAAAGCGAAGTGAAGGACATGGGTCTGGTATCAACCAGGCTAGTTTAAAACAAAAGCACAGGTGTTTTCCTGTTTGCTTTGTTTTAAACTAAACTTTAAAACTTTAAGTTCATATATTCATTTAATGGTCTATTTATGTATTTCTGCTTTTATTTCTAATAATGTCAGTAAGTCCTCCATAAATGTTAGTATTTACCACCTTTTTGACTGTGTTTTAACTGTTACATTGTATGAAGAGCATTTTATGATGTAGGTTTAGTCAAAAATGACAAGAGAAAAGTTAGAGACATTCTTCATTTTCCAGTGGGTTTAGCAGAAAATGTACATATCAACAGCAAAACAGCAACAAAACATATAAATACAGAGCCTAAATGTTAAGAAGAGTAGAAAACAATTGAATTTTAAGTGTTTTGAACTGTGTGTTCTTCACACAAAAAGCTGGGAACAGGTGGAATTCCTCAAGTGGTCAGAGGTATCAGTAATAATTGAGAGGCTATTTCTACTGTGTTCTTGGTGTTAAAAAATAAGCTTTACCTTATCTTTCCATATTCTCCATCATCTAGCAACTTGTTCAGCTTAGCCCTGGTGGTGAAGCCAATGTTCAGCTTTCTTCCTGCCAAACAAATAGAGCTAACATAAATACTGTGTTATGCTAATGATCAGAGACATATTGGACAAGAAGTCATGTGCTGTTGGGCTACTGGGAAAGTCCATCCATCCATCCATCCATCATCTTTACCCGTTTCTTCCATTTTGGGTCACGGGGGTCGCCGGTGCCCATATCCAGCAATCACAGTGCAAGGTGCGGGGTGCACCCTGGACAGGTCGCAAGTCCATCACAGGGCCACATATAGAGACAAACGAGACAAACAACCATTCACTCTCTCACTCACACCTAGGGACAATTTAGAGTTACCAATACCAATTTGGTCTGTGGGAAAGTCATTCTTAATAAAATTAATAAAACTTAGCAGGTTTCTCATCAGGAGGTGACACCATACTCACTTGTAATATTAGGTATCAAAAATAATCATGAATGATTTTCCAACACTTACCTGGTAAAGGGTTTGCCTTTTCTTTAAAGGGAAAGTCACGAGCCTGTTCACAGCCCTGCAGGGCTGTTGGCAGCATGAATTCTTCGCACACAGCTTGCGAATGAATTTAAACATCTGCAACACAGACATTTACAAATGTAAGACAGTGGGTAAAATGTGTTGTACAAACTCCCGGGGCGTCGTCACTACACAAACAAAAGGAACCTGGAGTTTCCACAAACATTAAAAGAAACATTTCTAATAACTACTAGATAAACTTTTCTGCTAAACAAGAAAAATATTATAAATATGATACATTTTGATCAAATTAATTAAACAACAACCCTGTTACACGACACTGGTAGTGGTGCATTACCACCACGAACTGCTGAGGAAGTGGACAGAAACAATGCAAACAAACAAACAAACACATTAATTAATTAATCATTATTTTACAGGTTTGACTCGAACTTGATCTGATCTTAGTCTAAAAGAAAGATGAAAGGTGGTGGGCCGTGCATTATTATATATATTATATATCAAGGACTGCCAGGCCTTTAATTGTGTCCAGCATCAGAACAGCTGAAGTGAACAGGAGAGGACAAACATGTCTCCTGTTTCTGCAGATGTTCAGCTGACCAACATCTGGCTGCAGTGGAGAAACGTTCAGGAAGTAGAAACTAATTCTCTCCTGGACTCTGTGTCTGTTTGAAGCTCAGCAACGTTCTTCAGAGTCTCCCACTCTGAGTGCAGCCTCTCAAACGTTGGTTCTGCTGAGTTCTGTCCACAGAACCTGCTCCACATCTCAGGTCCAGATGGTCCACTCAGCTGCAGTTTTAGCTAAGCGTTTTAGCATCCGTAGCTTTTAGCAACGGCAGGTTTTGTTCATTCAAGCGAACAGAGCTAACAGCTAGCAAATAAACAAAACAGAACCGATTACTGTACCTTCAACTTCCAACTGAATGTCCAGTCGTCGTCCAGAGTCAGACCAGTCGACGTCTAATAAAAAGCAAGTTTTACGAGCGCTCCGAGACAACAACAGTTTCTTGTCCAACAGTTGAAAAGGAAATGGCTACATTTGAACGAAGCGCGCGCGAAGCAAGAGGCGTTGATTGGTTGAATATGATCACATGATACTTCCTGCGATAAACAAGAGTGGCGTTGATTGGTTAGGACAAAGTTCACATGCAACCTGACAAGCAAGAGTGGCGTTGATTGGTTGGAACGTATATGATCACGTTCCCCAATCCAGTCATAACGCATGAAGACCACAACAGAAAAATGGCAGAAAGCAGTACTTCACGTTTCACGTACGCCTGGATAATAATGATGATAATAATAATACCCTGATGCATGCTCAATAATAATAATAACAATATACTATATATATATATATATATATATATACAGTATATACAACAATATAAAAAAAACTGACAAAACGTTTAAAACAGAAGTACTAAAAATAAACCAGTGTGAAAATACTTTGTGTAAAATATCTTGGCCAAAAGTTTAAACAGAAGTATAGATTAAGTATACTTAGACTTTTAGTTTATTTTTAGTATAAGTCAAGTATTGTGTAAAATAAACTTGGCTAAGTATACTTTTGATAAGTACCTAAAAAGTAAACTGAAAGTATACTCTTATTTTTTTAGTTTAAAATTAGTGTACTTTAAGTATACTTGCATATACTACTTTTTGGTAAGGGTCAGACTAAATATTTAACATCATATTTGTCTGTTGTGTTCCATTAAGTGTTGATGCGTGTTGAATTGCAAGAAAGTGAAATCCTGTCAATCAAGTGTAATAATGTTGATTTTAGTTGATTTATTTTAATGGTATTGTCTCCTGGCATACCAACTAAAGTCAACGTTTTCTGTCACTTAATGGCTATGGTTATTTATCTATCACAAAGATCACAGAAATATTGAATAAACTAAAAAGAAAAGAATCCGTGAAATTACTATTCAATCTGAATAAGTTAATTAAGGTTGTTACGACCGTATGAGGGCCAAAACATACTTAAAGGACACTGGACACAAGAAAAAGGTTTAAATGATATTTTATTAACTAAAATTAAGAGCCTCCAGGCGGTCAGGGTCCTCTCAGGCTTCTCCCACCCGTCTGGAGCGCCTTCTCCTGCTCAGCGTCCTTAAAGAAACAAAAATAAATTAAAAAGAGAAAGTTCAAAGAATTGTAGGACAAGTGGGTGCGGCGGAAAAGAACAAAACGCCACCCAGGTTGACCCAATCCTGTACAGGACCGTCGTACCCCCCCAGGCGACGATCTACCTAGCCAAACAATACCTCTAAATAAAAAAAAGCGATACTGAACTACCGACACCCACACAGTCAAAAGTATAAAACAAATGGAGAAAAAGATGAGGAAACAGTCTCACACGCTGTTTCACTTTAGCTGTCCCCCTCCTGGGCAGCAGCTCAGACGCTTCCCTTCAGCATCTGACAAAAAGAAGAGTCAACCAGAGTACAGCAGTCCAAAACCACACTCTATTTAAGCTAGAGTCACACAAACTCTCAAAGAGCTTAAATACTCACAACTCTAGCTTTTAGCAACTAGTCCTGAAACCAGAGCCAGGCCTTAAGGGCCTATTTCAGCTCCAACAGGAGCAAACAACAACAATCTGAGAGGGTGGAGATCTCTCAGAATTGTTAGGTTACCTGACAGTGTCCTCAGCAGTTCCAGTGAACCCTCAGCTGAGTTTCACACCATCCAGAAGACTTCAATAAGCCACCACTCGTTCCTCAAGCCAGTCTTGGTACAACGAGTCTCCACCCTGCACCAAACACAGCATGTCAGCTTTATAGGCTGGACCTGCAGGTGAACAGCAGCTCTGCCCAATCAAGCCTGATTTAAGTGAGAAGAGAAAAAAAAGGTGAGTTCTTCATTGAACCAGCAGGCTGCAGCAGTTTGCAGCCATGATAAATAAAAAACAAGGATGTTTAAATTTCTACATTCCCCCAGGGTGCATAACAAAGGTAAAAAGGAGGTCAGTATTAAAACTGACCCTCCTCTAAATCCCTTACAGATGTCAGTGGACCTTTAATAAACTATGACCTTTTTCTCCTTCTTTTAATCCCTGAGCCCACGGAGTTGTCCCTCTGGCACAGCATATGTTTTTCTTGCGTGCTGCTTCCAGAAAGCAGTACCTTTTAAAATAAAACACAAACATTCAAGTCAAACTCAGTTTTAAGCATTGAAAAATAATGTGATCTCCAGTTTCTGTTTTAATTCAAATGTTACCTCTTCGCTACTGCCTCTTAGTTCAAAAGTGTCAAAAGCCCCTGCATCAGGCAATACACCTCTGTTGTCATCAGCTGTCAATAAAACATGGTCTGCACACACCTGAAAGAAAGAAAGAAAAAAAAGAGTATCTAAATGGTAAATAATAAATTAATTTGTTATAAGACATGGGAAATGCACTCCCAGCTCGTCATGGCTCGGCACAAACATTTACAAACTCATTCTGGTCGACTTCCTGACCGCTGCCACTATGTTTCATTCTGTTCTGTCTTCTAGCAACTACACAGAACGGACGGTTAAAGCTGTATCGTAGCTTACTTTAATCTTTATTGAAGCAGACATGACGAGTTTATTTCCCTCAGCCCCTCCTCAGCCTGTGTCACACCCAAATACTGTATATCCCCCTGGGAACACAGGCTGAACTAACAATCCACTTGTTACAGTGTGGTGCCCATAACACACTTATTTTTTATTACTTCAAATGTAAAATTTCTGATGTTGTATTCGCCCTGTGTTATCCCAAATTCCACAACACTTTATGCACCGAGCCAAGGATTCAAAACATAAAATTAAAAACAAATGTGGGCTATTAAATCCAGGAGTAAACTAAGACCTTAGTGAAACATTGGGCTACCGTTAGCATTAGCCTACGGCCAATTGCCACTATGTTTCATTCTGTTCTGTCTTCTAGCAACTACACAGAACGGACGGTTAAAGCTGTATCGTAGCTTACTTTAATCTTTATTGAAGCAGACATGACGAGTTTATTTCCCTCAGCCCCTCCTCAGCCTGTGTCACACCCAAATACTGTATATCCCCCTGGGAACACAGGCTGAACTAACAATCCACTTGTTACAGTGTGGTGCCCATAACACACTTATTTTTTATTACTTCAAATGTAAAATTTCTGATGTTGTATTCGCCCTGTGTTATCCCAAATTC
>JBBPBX010060945.1:0-21272 GCA_038048925.1 Garcialebias charrua
TACTGTTCCCAACATGGCGGAAATAGACAAAAACAAGGGAAAAAAACCTGGCGAAAATCGTTGCTACTTAGCTTAGCTATAGCCTAGCATGTTTTAGCATTACCCCAGGCCCATATCTTATAAAAACGTGACCCACTTCTAATCTCTCTAACATCAACAGTACTACTTAAAATACACAAATGAACAGTTGAATCAAAAACCACAATGTAATTTTACCATTTGAATCCACCGTGTTGCCTTCCAAGCCAGGACAGAGTGAACGTTGTCTTCCCCTCACAGTCTCGCGGGAGTTGCAGGCGGGACTTCATAGGCAAAGTGGGCGGTTCGTTCGAACCGGGCGAACCCCCCCTGGCTACGCCCATGCTATATGACCCAAAAATTTGAGTTCTGGTTGAAAGAAGTTGCATTTTCCCAGATTTAAAGTCAAGTTTGCTTGGTGTAATTTGGCAAAAACTTCCTCCAAATCTTTTATATGTTGTTCTGGTGTAGGAGAGAAAATGATCACATCATCTATGTAAACAAAACAAATTTTTCCTCTCAGGTCTCCAAGCACCCTTTCCATTAGTCTCTGAAATGAGGCACCAGCATTCTTCAGTCCAAAAGGCATACATTTAAACTGATATAATCCAAAAGCTGTTATTACTGCCGTTTTGGCTTTACTTTCTTCAGCCACAGCCATTTGCCAGTAGCCTGATTTCAAATCCAAAGTGCTAAACACTGAAGCTCCATTCATGGATTCCAGCAACTCATGGATTAGAGGCATGGGGTAGGCATCCTGTCTTGTTTTAGCATTTAAGGCCCTATAATCCACACAAAACCTGAACGTCTTATCAGGTTTTGGGACAAGAACCACCGGAGAAGCCCAAGAAGATTGAGAGGGCTCAATGATGCCGTCACGAAGCATTTTTTCAATATGGTCTTTGATTATCTGTCGTTTAAAGGGTGACACCCTGTAGGCTCTTGCTCGAACTGGTAACTCATCTGTGGTGTAAATGTTGTGCACTTCCATAGATGTTTTTCCCAAAGTATCAGTGCACACTGTGGGCCAGGTTTGAAGAAGTTGGGTAATCTCTGGTGGTTGATTCAAAACTGTTGTTCTCAAGTCTGCTGGGAAGTCATCTGTGTTTCTTATGGGCAAAGCCACAATCAGGCTCACGTGTGATGGACCCAGACCCATTGAGGAAGTGCTTGGTGGTGAAGCCATGAAGGGGTAAAATGAATAACCCCGGGGGCCTTTGACTCCATATGTGTTATCACCCAGATTAATAATAGTCGATGTTTTTGTCAAAAAGTCCAACCCTAGAATAATGGGAAATGTGAGGTTAGTGTCTTCTACAATAAATGTGTCCAAAGCCCACATCATTCCATGCCAACAGTACAGAATAGTTGTTTTTCCCAAAGCACTGTAGGTTTTTCCATTGGCTAGGGCAAACTTTTGGTTGTCAGCTCGTTTTAATTGTTCATCTGCCTGAGCCATTTCCTGCCACAGGCTATGCTTCATCAGTGTGAATGTGCAGGCGGTATCCAGGACAGCGTTACATGTCTTATCTCGGATTTCTATGGGAACATATAAAAGGGAAGGTGTTGTCCTCTGGCCTCGTTGTACTACGGACACCACATCTGCTGGTCTTTTGAAGTTCCCTTTAGGATGTTGTTTTCCTGGTGCTTTTCCTTTGGTCTTTTGCTGGTCAACTTTCCCCCAATAGGCCTTAGCTCCTGCACAGTCTCTTTCCACCTGGGACCCAACGGTAACCAGCTGGTCCATCGTGGTGACAGTTCCTCTGAGGCAACCAGCCAGTTTAGGATTGCAGTTGTTTAGGATCCTTCTTACTAGGTCGGCTTCAGAGATATCTGGCTTCCACCTTAAACACAAGGCCCGATAGTCGAAGGCAAAGTCCCTCAAACACTGCTCCGGTAACTGCACCATGTCCCGTAGTTTTTCTTCCACCTCCGCGAGGTAGTCTGGGGGAAGAAATGCAGCATAGAAAGCTTCCTTAAATTCCATCCAGTTCTGGATTCCATTCTTGGCCACACACCACCAGCTGTGAGCAGGTCCTTTCAAGACACCAGTTAAAGCCCCAATTAATTCAGGGTCAGAGAGTGGTCTCACCGACAAGAAAGTTTCACACTGGTCAATGAAGTTCAACACATCAGCCACCTCTCGTGCCCCTGCAAATGAGGGAAAGTCCATGTGGATGGGAGGCTTGGCATAAACTGCTGGTATTCTCCCAGATGTGAGAGGGACAAGTGTGTGAAGCGTAGGTGTCACACTACTGGAGGATGGTATAGCTGTAAGCATCTCAGTAGGGACAGTTGCAGGTCGATTGGGATCAGAGCATGAACTTGAACTCGGCTGATAGACATTTTGTAGATAAGTAGCTGGCTGGGTGGAATGGGGTAAGTTTGACTTCTGACATGTTGAAGTAAACATTGCTGGCAGCCGTACAGTTGAAGGAGCCATTAAGTGTGTCCTTTGGTCAGCAGACAGATCCAAATTGTGTTCAGCACTAATAAGGGGTCGGGTAGCAGTAGATCGATGTGCGCGCTTCAATTTCTCCACCTCTACCTTCCACTTCTCATCACGTCGCTGTAAACACTGAACTAATTTTCCCTCAAACTCTTGTAAGGTAGTAATCATCAGCTGTTCTAATGCCTCCACATTTTTGTCTATATATGTTCTTATATTTTGCTCTCGATTTAAAGCACTGCTCACTGAGTCCTGAAAATTTCCCTCCAAAGTGTTAACCTTCTCCCCCACTGTTTTCAAATCATCTTTAAGCTTAAAGAGGTCTGCTTGTGAGAAATATGTTGAATCATCATCTTCTTCCTCATCATCACTTTCTTCATCTGAAGCATATAATGAACTAAGTAAAGAAGTTATTTCCCCCACAGGGTTTCTACGGGTTACCCAAGCATCATCTCTTGGACAACTACCTGCTAAATCAGTTTCTAAAGGAGGACATGTTACTCCATCTGCTCCTTGCAGTGAACCCTCTACCTCAACTTCAGTTAGTTGTGAGGGATTTGCTTCCATAATATAAATAAAGTTATCACTCTTGATGCAAAATTATTATTATTTTTTTTTAAACAAAACCCCAAACAACAACAACAGTCAAATATGATACCTCAGCTTAATAATACACATTCAAAAAACATTGTTTCCCCATACGGGCCACCACTGTAACAATCTCCCTTTTAAACGTGAGCTTGTACATGCTCAAGAGAGTTCTTTTAACTAGTTTTGTATGTAATCAGGAAACTAAGAATAACACTAGACCGTCATAAATAAACATTATAGAAAAAATGAATAAATAAATAAATTTGGACACGTCAACTTCAGGATGCCGTAGGGCGTGGCTGTATTAATTAAACAAAAATCAGCTGTTCCAATTGTGATTCAAACATAATTAGTTACACAAAAGCACATTTACATTAACATAATAAAGTTTCTGAAAAAGTCCAAGTTCCCATAAACTTCCCCCAGAGAGATCTCTCGTTAATGTGTGTTAATTAAGAATTGATCAACAGTATATTTTTGTCATTTTAATGATGATTTTACTAAGCTGGTATATTTTAAATATGCCAAAGTTAAGAGAACATCTCAGAATGATCTTGCTTTAACCTGTCTGCTCTCTGCAGAATAAGTGTCTAAAGTTGAATGAACAATCCGTCTATTTGTTTGAACTGTTTTTGGAACGAAAGAAAAGTTCTAGACATAACTTAATCTTCGGTCTCCCGTCCGTTCTAAAAACAATTCATCTGTGCTCAAACAGAGAGTGCTCTGTTTTCACACCTGCAGGTTTTGTTTTGTCTCCGTGCTGGGACTCAGTTCTCGGGGAGAAGCAGAGCCGATTGAGTTCTCGAGGAGAAGGGAAGACGCACGGACGGTTTTCCTCCAAGCTGATGTACGTCCCGGCCATGCACCAAGGGCCCACGTCTTCAGCAAAGGTTCAAACAGCACGTCAGCTGTGAACCCCTTCGAGTGTCACAGCTCCAAGCGGTGACACTCTTTCTGGAAGTTATCTTGAAACAAAACCAGAGCTGGGCATTACTCTGGGAGGCCGACGCAGACGGTCTCGAGACCGTGGCAAGATGAACGTGGGTCGCCTGTAAAACGCAGCAGCATGCGCGTCTGGCTTGACTAATTTACCGGAGTCGAGACAGGATCATCTTCACGAAGGTAAAAGTCGTTTCATCACGGTACGGACGTCCAGCCGAAACCGAGCAGAGGGTGCTATCTCTGGTTAAACATCTCAAGATAAGATTCAACCATTTCCTTTCAATCTTTTATCTTTCCTCCTTAAACTCCTCCTTATGTTTATTTTCATCATGGTAAACTTTAAGTAATGTGCCAACAGAAAGGTCCAACTGTCTGTTTGTTTTTAATTTGAATTCTTGTCAACGTAGTTATTAAATCAGAGCTAATATCGATACCAATGTTTAATGTAATTCTTGTGATAGTTTCAATAAAAGGTCTATTTTCTGGTAGACCAAT
Source organism: Garcialebias charrua (assembly GCA_038048925.1). Taxonomy (NCBI): domain Eukaryota; kingdom Metazoa; phylum Chordata; class Actinopteri; order Cyprinodontiformes; family Rivulidae; genus Garcialebias; species Garcialebias charrua. Next base: position 4,496 of record JBBPBX010060945.1, read on the forward strand.
ATAAATTGAAGTCTCCTGTGAAGTTACATTTCTGGCTAATCACATCGTTAGATTTGTTGATTTAATCTGAAAAAGTTGAGACCCCGTTTAACTGATGGTAAGTTTGAAACAGTCTAAAACCTGCTCAAATCTATCATCTAATCTATAGGTAAGTCAGTAAACTGACCTCGTTTGTGTTTAATTACACAAACGGCCTATAGATTCCTTTACACTATTTTGTTTTGCTAAGTTTCAAGGACTGACTAGGGGAAGATGATTGGTTGAAAGGCAAACCAGGAAGTGGAACAACCCATCAGGCTGCTAGAAGCAGGGGACTTGATGTTGAAGAATCTGCCTTTCTCTACTAATAGCTTAACTGCTAAAATATTTTGGTGTTGGGTTGTTTTGTGTTTTGATAGTTTTTTTCTAGTTCAAATGTTTTGATTTGAATTAGTTATTTATGTTTATGTGCTGTTTGTCTTTGTGTCACCTCTTACCCTTCCTTGTTCATGTAGGCTAGCCTTTGTGTATAAATTCCCCTGTCTGTTCATTGTGAAGGTCAGTTTCTGGTTTGTTATCCTGTTAGGTATGCCTTAGTTGATGATTTGTGTTGGGCCCATTTTTCTATATTTTGAGATTAGCTGTTGAAAGCTTTTTGTTAAAAACTTTTTGAAAATAAATTGGAAACATTTTTCATATAACCTTTGTCCTTGTGCCTTACTGGTCGGACCCTCACAGTTGGTGTCAGAAGTGGGATCCACCAGTTAAGGACAAAGGTATTTTTTAAAAACCAAAAAAAAAAAGAAGAAACCCTAAACCATGAAAGGAGCCAGAGGTGGTAAAGGCAAGACAGCTCCATCAGACAAGGAAGCTCATGAGGAGTGTGCTGCAGCTTGTGAAGAGGGGAAAGAGCCAACCATATCTGACTTGGCAGGAATCCTCCAAGCCCACATTAGACAGCAGCAAGCTCGAGATGCACTATGGGAGGATGAAATGTCACGTCAAGATCACAGGTTTAAGACTCTCCAAAACCAGTTCCGTTTATTTCAAGAGAAGTTTCAGACCCAGTCTTCTGCAGGCCTGAGGCCTTTTGTGCAAGCCCACGCCCACTCCTCTGCACCCCTGAGGCCTGATGATGTGGAATCTGCTCTGTCTGCTAAGTCAGGTGACTCAGTTTCTACTCATTTTTTTAAAGAACCAAAACTTCAAAAGCTAAATGATGATGACGACATTGAGCACTTCCTTATAACCTTTGAGAGGTTAGCATGTGTTTGCAGATGGCCAAAAGGTGATTGGGCATTTCAGTTGGTTCCATTATTGACTGGTAAAGCCAGGAGTGCAGATGTACATATGGATATGGATGAATCAATGGACTATGATAATGTTAAAGCTGCTAGTGAGACTTATCGTCAAAGGTTCCGCTCTCTTCATGTGGAGCCAAATGAGTCCCCCAAGGAGCTTTATGTGAGACTTAAAGAACTGTATGGCAAATGGGTTCAGCCCCGAGGTAAGACTGTTGAAGAGATAAATGACGTCATAATTCTTGAACAGTATTTCCGAATGTTGTCTCCAGAACTCCAAGTTTGGATTAAGGAACGAAACCCTAAAGATGCCGCAGAAGCAGTTTCCCTGGCAGATGCCTTTGTGGCTGCCCAGAGGAATACTCAATTGTGGGCTTTTAAAGCTACAAAAAGGGAGTTTATCCCAATTCCAGGTAACACCAGTCAAACTGGAAATGTAAGTAAGCAGTCTGGAAAAGAAAAATGTTCTTCCCCCAGTCAAACAAAATCTTGGAAAAAACCCATCTGCTATTTATGCGGGCAAGAGGGCCACACAAAGCCCATGTGTCCTCAAAATCCTGCAAAACTCTCTCAGATGTGTTTTGTACCCAGAGAGAACCACGTATTGAAGCAACGGAACCAGCCACTGATGGAGACTTCTGTGGAGATAGATGGGCAGAGGGTCAAAGCCTTGATTGACACAGGAAGCACCCAGTCATTAGTACACCGCAGGTATGTCCCACCACAGAATATTTGCACCTCTGAAACAATACCCATCTGCTGTGTTCATGGGGATGAAAAACAATATCCAACGGCAGAAATTTACACGAGAGTGCAAGGACATGTTTACCTGTTAAATGTGGGTGTTATGGATGAATTACCTTTTCCTGTTGTCTTGGGAAATGATCTTCCAGTTCTCACTGACCTAATAAATGCTTCTAAAATGTGCAATGTTGTGCTGACACGATCTCGAGCAAAGACATCTGTGGAAGATGAGCCCAGCCTAAAAGCCTTGCCATTCTATGAGGCTGAGATTGAAGGGGGTCAAACTAAAGAACGCAAGTCTCGTGCACAACGCAAGCGAGAAAGGTTCAAACATACCACAGCCTCTGTGTTACCTGAACCAGAGGTACAGCTAGACTTTGAAATACCTGATAATATTAGTGAGCTACAGCACCAGGATAGAAGTCTGGCTGACCTTATTAAGAGAGTTGAAGAAGGTGGAACTGCAGAGGAATTTCATATGCAAAATGGCATCCTCTATAGGAAACATGGAGAAGTACAGCAGCTTGTGTTACCCAGAAAAGCCAGAAAAACAGTATTAACTTTGGGCCATTCAATTCCTTGGGCTGGCCACCTGGGGAAACATAAAACAATAGCCCGAATCCAACGGTGTTTCTACTGGCCTGGATTACACAAAGATGTTGCCAGTTTTTGCAGGAGTTGTCCTCAGTGTCAAAAAACATCCACCAGATTTGTAGCGAGAGCTCCTCTTCAGCCTCTTCCTATTGTAAATACACCATTTGAACGTTTGGGCATGGATGTTGTGGGACTAGTGGAGAAGAGCAAATCAGGTAACCAATTTATGTTGGTTATCACTGCAACCAAGTATCCAGAAGTGTTTCCTCTGAAATCTGTTAAGGCTAAGACTGTTGCAATTTGCCTGGTTCAGTTTTTTTCACGAGTGGGGTTCCCCAAAGAAATACTGACTGATCAAGGGACAAATTTTATGTCCAAATTATTGAAGGATGTATATAAACTGATTGGCGTTAAGGGACTGAGAACCACCCCATATCACCTACAAACTGATGGACTCACAGAGAGGTTTAATCAGACTCGTAAGAACATGCTTCGTAAATTCATCAATGAAGCTGGGTCTGATTGGGATCAGTGGCTCCCTTACCTCTTGTTTGCATATCGGGAGGTACCCCAAGCCTCTACCGGATTTTCCCCCTTTGAGTTGCTTTTTGGTCATGAGGTGCGAGGTCCACTGGGCCTTTTGAAAGAAAGGTGGGAGCGGGAGAAACCTGCACAGGAACCTGTTAATACAATTTCTTATGTCCTCCAGATGAGAGAGAAGTTGGAAAAGATGACCTCATTGGCTCAGAAACATATGCGTGTCTCTCAACAGAAGCAAAAAACCTGGTATGATCAAACAGCACATGTAAGGAGTTTTGAACCAGGTCAAAAGGTATTGGTACTGCTACCAACTGATGACAGCAAGTTTTTGACTCAGTGGCAAGGTCCATACGAGGTTGTTCAAAAACTGGGTCCCACCAGATCTGTACTCCAGATAAGTGATGCAGTACTAGAGTTCTTCACATTAACCTGCTGAAGGAATGGGTCTCAAGGCCTGAGGGGAAGCAAGATGTATTTTTCATCAGAAGTGTATCAGATGAGGAGGTGGAGGAACAATACCTGCCTTTACCATCAGCTTCTGCTCTTGACCTGAGGCATCTTTCCCTAGAGCAGCAGTTGCAAGTGAGAGCCCTTTGTAACATCAATGTGTTCATGATAATCCTGGACGTACTGATTATATTAAACATGATATTCGTCTGAAAGAAAATGCAGCTGTGAAACGAAGGAGCTACAGGATCCCTGAGCGTCTCCTTGGCCCTTTAAAAGAGGAGATTGAATTAATGTGTTCTCTGGGTATCATTGAGACTTCTCACAGTGAATGATGTAATCCTATTGTCCTTGTACCAAAAAAGGATGGCACCATGAGGTTTTGTATAGACTTCTGCTATTTGAACTCTGTTTCCAAGTTTGACTCTTATCCAACTCCCCGTATCGATGACATGATTTGTTGTCTTGGAAGAGCAAAATTTCTTACCACCATTGATCTCTCCAAAGGTTATTGGCAGGTTCCCCTTACCACCAAGTCTCGTGAACTGACAGCTTTCCGGACACCTTGGGGCCTCTATCAGTTCACCGTCATGCCTTTTGGGCTTCATGGAGCACTTGCAACCTTCCAGAGACTTATGGATAAGGTACTGGGAGGTCTTTCAAATTTTGCATCTACTTATTTGAATGATATTGTCATCTACAGTAACAGCTGGGAGGACCATCTGCAACATCTTAAAGCTGTTTTTGAGTCTCTTCATGTTGCAGGTCTGACTGTTAATGCAGCTAAATGCACCCTTGCCAAGGAGGAAGTTCAATATCTCGGACATATTATTGGTAATGGAGTCATCAAACCTCAGATCCAGAAGGTTCAAGCAATTCAGTCATGTCCACTGCCGCAGACCAGGACACAGCTAAAATCCTTCCTTGGGATGTCGGGTTGGTACCATAAGTTCATTCCTAACTTTTCTGCCAGAGCTGTTATGCTTACAGATATGACCAGTCCCAAGAGACCTAATCAGCTTCAGTGGTCGGAGGAAGCAGAGAGCGCTTTTAGGACATCCAAGGTGCCTTGAGTGGACCTCCAACATTACACTGCCCTGACGTTGATAAGCCATTTATTTTGCAAACTGATGCATCTGGACGTGGGCTGGGTGCAGTGCTGCTTCAAGGGCTTCCAGGGGAACGTCATCCTATTGCTTTTATAAGCAGAAAGCTCTACCCAAGGGAAACTTGTTATTCCACCATAGAAAAGGAGTGCCTAGCTATGAAGTGGGCCTTAGATTCACTGAAATATTATTTGTTGGGGACACGTTTCATCCTAGATATGGATCACAAGGCTCTGAAGTGGCTTGAAAGAATGAAAGACTCAAACAGCAGAATAACCTGCTGGTACCTGGCGATGCAGCCATTTCAGTTTGATGTCCTTCACATACCTGGGAAGCTGAACTCCACTGCAGACTACCTGTCACGCTGGCCCATGGAGTTTCCAGAAGAGGGGGAGTGTGTGGAGGTTCCTCCATCTTTTCCCCAGTGTTAGTATTTATTTAAAAGTTTTCACATAATATATTTAGAATTTTCTTTCTTTTGCATTTTATTTTCTTTCTTTTTCTTTTGCATTAGGTTGTTTACTAATTTGGGTGCACACAGTTAGTAAAACACCTGATGTTTATTTAGATCATTAACTATTTTGTTTTGCTGAGTTTCAAGGACTGGCTGGGGGAAGATGATTGGTTGAAAGGCAAACCAGGAAGTGGAACAACCCATCAGGCTGCTGGAAGCAGGGGACTTGATGTTGAAGAATCTGCCTTTCTCTACTAATAGCTTAACTGCTAAAATATTTTGGTGTTGGGTTGTTTTGTGTTTTGATAGTTGTGTTCTAGTTCAAATGTTTTGATTTGAATTAGTTATTTATGTTTATGTGCTGTTTGTCTTTGTGTCACCTCTTACACCTCCTCGTTCATGTAGGCTAAGCTTTGTGTATAAATTCCCCTGTCTGTTCATTGTGAAGGTCCCCAGCTGGCATTTTGACGTCTAGTCACCGTTGAATCAACATCAGACGGTCATGTTGGATAACCGTTGAATTTTGTGTTGATTTTGCAAATCTAATCAACGTTGAAGTAGCAACATCATTTCTACGTCAGATTCTCAACGTTGAAATCAACGTTGAAGTAGCAACATCATTTCTACGTCAGATTTCTCAACATAGGTGAATTTGCCAACGTTTATTCAATATTGATTTTGGTTTAGATTTTGCAAATCTAATCAACGTTGAGGTAGCAACGCCATTTCCACGTCAGATTTCTCAACATATTAAGTCCTGCATTTTAACAGTTTGACACAAAAATACATTTTGATCACTGTTTCAAGTATTGAGGTGCTGATGTGATAACAGTGCCACCCTAATTGGACTTGTCTATTTTCACTATGAACATAGCAATCACAAAAATGTCTGAAAAATAATTTAATCTACATTACATGTTTACAACACAGTCAGCTAGGAAGAATCCAACCGAGACCAGAAATTTAGAAAACTGCTTTATTGTCTTAGACAATAATAATAAAAAAAATGGCCCAAACATTGGGCAACACTGAAAGGAATTCTTGTCCATTTCTGCTTTTAAAGCACTTAAATCAATTTTAAATATTTATATACAGATTTCCTGTAAAATCAAAAAGATAAAGAAGATGTGGGCACTCAGCCTGGGTACAGCTGCTACTGGACCCCCAGGGTGTCTTTGGTGAACCTGTAGCCAGGATGTGGGCACTCAGCCTGGGTACACTTGCTCGAGGACCCCCAGGGTGTCTTTGGTGAACCTGTAGCCAGGACGCGTCTCATACCCAGGAAAGGGACTGCCTGTCTTGGCCAAGGCTGACTGATCTGTTTAAAAAATAAACACAAAAGAAGAACATTTCTACAGCAGCTATTGTAAATGGTGGTATAATTTTAAGCAGTGGGAATGATAATTTTGCACCACAATTTTTAGCTTAACTGGGGCGAAAAAAGAAAAATGAACATGTGACATTTGCTGAAGTCAGTAAAAGTTGTTCAGACTAAGCAACGTGCTGCATTTATACTGTCAATATTATACTTTTGATCACAATTTACCTTTGTCCACGAGAGGAAGACCTCGACCTCCAACGCCGCCTCTGAGAAAGGGACTGTCTTGGCCAGGTCTGACTGATCTGTTTAAAGCATGCAACAGCAAAATTGGTACACATCGCATCGTGAGTTAGATGAATTGTTACATCTCTAATTTTGATCATATTTAAATTAAATACCTTTGATCATTAGAAAGAGACTCAGAGGGACTCCTGCTACCATTGCATCCCAAGATTTGAGATTGAGTGCTTGAGGGGATGTCCATCGGGGTTCTTTCTGCATTTTAGAGGGTTTAAACATAAGTGTTAATATGTCAAAAATGTAAATTACTTTACACAAGGTTTCCAAGTACCCCAAGGGGTACGTGTACCCCCATTTGAGAAACAGTGGAATACTAAACTTAAAAATATTTGATACTCAAAGACAAAACGGGTCTCACACAAATACATACCAAAATGAGCATTTGTCGTTTGTGGAGGAGTAGGCAGTATAGGGGATAATTAAGTTTTATCGTTTAATGTTAAACATATTTCTGAGACATTTTAGGCTTAGTGGCCTAACAGAGCAGACAAAAACATTAACACTAACACTGGACTGTTGTCTGCTAAATGAGGTGGTTGAAAAAAAAAAGAGCTGGAGTTTAATGTTTTTGTCTGCTCTGTTAGGCACTGTTTCTCAAATGGGGGTACACGTACCTTCTCTGACCCCGGTCTCTATGCGTGTGTGTTGGTCTGCTGAAGGCGTGGACAGATGCAGCAGAGGCCCCGCTCCCGGAAGGAAGTCGTTGTTTGGGTCCTCAGCGTAGATACGAGCCTCAAACGAGTGGCCCCTCAGGGTTATGTCGTCCTGGAGGGGCAGGGCAGGGGCTCCCCTGCTGCCACCTGGAAGAGATTTTTATTACAAAATAAACTAAACTTTTAGTATAAGTTATGGTTTCCAGAGAGTTTTCAGCTCTCCGTCTCACCCTGAGCTGCCACTCCACCAGGTCGGTTCCAGTGATCATCTCGGTGACGGGATGCTCCACCTGCAGCCTCGTGTTCATCTCCATGAAGTAGAAGTTGTGCTGAGCGTCCATTACAAACTCCACAGTACCTGCAGGAATGGATCACAACATTTGTAGTGGGTGTGTGTAATAAGTCGCTGTGGTGGGAGGAGTTTATCTTTGAGTTTATCTCCCACTTTTTATTCACAACCAGAAAATAAACCAGGTCTGTTCTTACAGATATCTGGGTGTCCACCTAGATAATCTGTTCAAGTGGGGAATTCATGTTAACATGTTGTGCTCCCGTCTACAGCAGAGACTGTACTTTTTACGCAGACTCAGAGTCTTTGGGGTTAACAAGAAGCTCATGTTTTTATTCTATCAGGCCGTACTGGAAAGCATCATCAGGTTTGGGATGTCAGCGTGGTATGGCAATCTTTCTGTGCAACTTAAATCTAAACTTCATCGTATGGTACAAACTGCAATGAAGGTGATAGGAAGAACTGATAACTTCTCCCTGCAGTCTATCTATGATGAGTCTGTCCTCAGACTTGCACGGAGGGTACTGTCTGACCCCGCTCACATCCTGAACTCACAATACGAACTGTTACCATCTGGAAAACGGTTTAGAGTCCCTGCTTTTAGACTTAACCGATTTAAAAATTCTTTTATCCCCACATCGATCAGATTGTTAAATAAAGTAGGTATATAGTAAGTTTTCCATGATGCTGCTGATGCTCTGGTCTGATTGTTGTTTCATTTACTGCTGGATGTATGTGGGAATGTGCAAAATGTGTTTTTATTGAGCATTGAATGGTCTTATTGAGCAATGTGTGTTTTTAAAAGCAATGTGTTTTTAACTGAGCAATAGGTTTTTATTTTATATGCTTTTAAATTTGTATTGTGTTCATGTGACTGTATTGTTGGTAGAAGTGTTGTTTGGCGTACGATGTCCAAGACAAATTTCCCCTTGGGGACAATAAAGTATATATCTATCTATCTATCTTGTCTTCACCTGCTCCAACGTAGCTCACGGCTTTAGCTGCTCTGACAGCTGCCTCTCCAAGTTTCCTCCGAACCTCAGGGCTTATCCCAGGCTGAGAAAGTCCAGGTGGAAATATGGAGGAAGGTAAAGGATAAACATGTTCACAAGTGTCTATAAAACATATCCATATAATTTAAACCTCAGGTGAAGAAGGTGCTGGTAACCTGTTGTGATTCATGAAAAAAGCTTCAAAACAAAATGCTTCTTAAGATCCCTCACGCTTTTGAAGCCTCACTGACCACAAAAAGCTGCCTGCAGTTAAATCCCTAAGTTGCTACAATCTTAAGGGAACAGAGATTTTTGTAAAACCACAGTACAAAACCAGATTAAAGGGACGATCTACTTCAATACAGGGAATTGGATTGTGGAATGGTTTGGAAAATGATGTAAAAAAAAAAAAAGCAAATTCAATGTTTATGTTTAAGAGAATGATCAAAACTAAATTGTTGAAAAAACACATAAATTAGTTAAATGTGAAATGTACTAGAAATTGAAAATTGGGATGAGTTATTAATTTTGTTCTGTTATTTATAGATGATTATTGTTTGAATTGATTTTTCAATTGATTGTTTTAAAAAAGGGGCAGGTATAATAAGATTCTTCTTCTTTCTGCTACCTTTCATTGTATGTTTTGTTTTCATACAATATGTGAAATTGTTTTGTGTTTTAAATTAAAATAAATAAATAAATCATGTTTTTACTCAAATAATTCACGGGACTAAAAACAAATATTAAGAAGAAAATAATGTCACAATTACACAACGATGGAAGGATTACTTCACAAAAAGTACCTCAACTTCAAGTCCGGATCTTTGAATTTAAAATGTCTCATGTGACAAAGATGCTGAATATAAACCCTCTGTTTTGATTAAACCGTGTCAAACGGACATCTGTTTTAAATGTAAACAGCTGTGAACTCCACTCACCCCTGGAGCTTCCTCTATGATCTTCTGATGTCTCCGCTGGACGCTGCAGTCCCTCTCAAACAGATAGACGGCGTTACCGTGCATGTCTCCAAACACTTGAACCTCTACATGTCTGCCAACAACACACAGCGAGACATTTGAAAACTTGCTAGTTCTTCAAAGACCAAATCAAACAGTCCTCTGAGCGTACCTGGGATCCTCTACGAACTTCTCCATAAGCATGACGTCATCATTGAAGGACTTCCTGGCTTCACGTCTCGCTGACTCCAGCTGTTCGATGAAGTCCGAGTCTGACCGGGCGATACGCATTCCCTAAAACACGCAAGGTTCAAATCAAGCTCGTGGAAGTTATGCTATCAAAGTTATTTCAGTTCTTCTCTGCGTCCTTTCACCTTCCCTCCTCCTCCACGGACTGCCTTGATCATCACAGGATAACCAATCTTTGCAGCCTCTGCCTGCAGCCTCTCGTTGGTTTGGTCCTCTCCATGGTAACCACCTATGATTGGCACCCCAGCAGCTCTGGATGTGCTGAGACAAGAAAGAAAAAAAACTTGCATTATAACTTTTGGAAAAAAATGTCTACAGTTGCAAAGACGCTCAGTCCTCATCAGAAAAACTCAAAAATATGTGTTTCAGGAAGGTGGGTCACCTCTTGATGCCCATGTCTCGGATGGCTGAAGAAGGCGGTCCGATGAAGATGATTTCTTCCTGTTTACAAGCTTCTGCAAACTCTGTTTTCTGACAGGAAGCCATAACCAGGATGGACTGCCTGTAAACACAAACGTGTAACGTTTAATGAAGAGAAAGGTGGAAATTATTATTGTTTTAAAGATGGAGGATGAAACGTTCTTTATGACTTTAAGGAGAAAAAGTGGCCTGAGCTGACCTCCTGGCCACTTCTAAAACTTTCTCCATGGAGAGGCATACCGCAGGCAACTCTGTTGAGAAGGCTCGATGTGGTAGGCCTCATCTGCCTACACATGAAGCAGAAGAACAGTTTAAGATCACCATGCCTCATTCTGTTCTGCAAAGAAGACAGAGATGAATGAGAATATTTGATTAAGTGTCTTACCATGGCCATATGCATGTGTCTGTCTGTTTTTAACACTGGACTGCTAGCCTGGCTCCGCACGCTAGCGGTCCGAGCTAACTAGCTCTGACCGCTAGCTAGCTAGCTAGCTCGAAAATATCGGCACAGCTAGTAAAGCCGTTGGTAAATTCTGTGGTTGACTGTATGCCCCAAAATAATCGTTCAAAGTTTGTCACGGGTTTATTAACTAATGTGATTTACAAAACTTTACTTACTGTTGTTGTAGTTGCTAGCCCGCGCAAAGCCTAGAAGATAGACGATCCACATCACGCATGCGCACACCTTTCTTCTTCTTCTTCTGTGAGGTTTTGTGGCAGTTTACATTCTTCCGGTGTATTACCGCCATCTAGTGCGCACACCGTTCACCATACAAAAAAAAAAGAAGAAAAAAAAAGTTCCGAAAAGATGCCGGGAGAAAATAAAAAGGGTTGAAGAACTCATAACATTAGATTCATAGTTGAGGTTTCAACATTGCATCACTATTCATGTGTCAACACTTTTCCAACGGTTAATTAATCAACATTGATTGGATGTTGGAACAAGGTTATTTTTCAACTAACATATTCCAGCAAAATCTTTTTGTCACGTTTGTGAAAAATAATGTTGATAATACATACAACTCAAAACTGGTTTATATTTCAAAGGTGAATCCATAGTGAGTTAACAACACCGTTTCAATGGTTTGGTGTTCAACATTGTTTTGATGTTGAATGAATGTTTTTTCTTAAACTGACGCTATTTCAACCATATTTAAACGTTTAAAGTCGGTCGAATGCCAGCTGGGCTTATACCACTTGGGGTAAATACAGTCTGCCCACATGGGCTTCCCATGCAGGGCCCATTATACTAAAATCACATGGGTCCCATATACAGATGCGCATATCTGTCCCATTCCCAGTTAGCCCAAATAAAATTCAACTGGGACCAATATATATATGCCCAGGTTCAACCCATGTACGGTCAGCCCACACTTATCCCAATGGGGGTAAATACAGTTAGCCCATAAGGGCTTCCCATGCTGGGCCCATTATACTAAAACCACATAGGTCCCATATAATAATGCCCATTTCTGTCCCATTCCCAGTTAGCCCACATAAAAATGAACTGGGGCCTATAGATCCATGCCAAGGCTGAACCCATGTAAGGTCATCTGACACTTATCCCACTTGGGGTCAATACAGTTAGCACACATGGGCTTCTCATACTATGACCATTATACTAAAACCACATGGGTCCCATATAATGATGGCCATTTCTGTCCCATGCCCAGTTAGCTCACATAAAAATGTACTGGGCCCTTTATATCCATGCCCAGGATGAACCCATGAAAGGTGATCCCACATGTATAGTAAGTAAGTAAGTAAACTTTATTTATATAGCACCTTTCACAGACATTGACATCACAAAGTGCTTCACAAGCAAAAAATAAAAAGAGAAAAAATACATAAAATTAATTAAAAGCCAGTCTGAATAAATACGTTTTAAGATCTTTTTTAAAAGAGTCGATAGAGTCTGAGCTGCGCAGTGACAGAGGGAGAGCGTTCCAAAGCCTCGGGGCCATCACTTGGAATGCTCTGTCTCCACGTGTTTTAAAATACGTTCTTGGTACCATCAGTAGCATTTGATTTGAAGATCTCAAAGTCCTGGTGGGACGGAGAGGCTTCAAAAGGTCCGATAAATATTTGGGAGCCTGACCATGCAATGCCCTGAAAGTTAAAACCAAAATTTTAAAATGACTCCTGAAATGCACGGGGAGCCAATGCAGGGAGGCCAGAACAGGAGTGATATGAGCTCTTCTATTGGTTCTAGTTAGCAGCCTTGCTGCAGCATTTTGCACAGACTGAAGTCGAGCTAAAGAAGATTTGTTCAGACCCATTAAAAGACTGTTACAGTAATCTAACCGAGACGAAATAAAAGCATGAACAATCATCTCCAGTTCCTTCTGTGATACAATACATCGTAATTTTGAAATGTTTCGTAGATGATAAAAACAATTTCGAACTAACAATTTACAATGACTGTCCAAAGATAAAGAACTATCAAAGACGACACCCAAATTTCTGATGTTCTTATTAACTGAAAGATTTAAAAACGTAAGATGCTGTTGGATAATTTGGATTTTATCATCAGGGGCAATGATAAGAGTCTCGGTTTTATTTGCATTTAACTGCAGATAATTGTCGTTCAGCCATGATTTGATGTCCAACAGACAGTTTCTGACCACTTGGGATAAATACAATTAGCCCACATGGGCTTCCCATGCTGGGCCTATTATACCAAAACCACATGGGTCCCATATAGTATTGCCCATTTCTGTCCCATTCCCAGTTAGCCCACATAAAAATGAACTGGGGTATATATATCCATGCAAAGGCTGAACCCATGTAAGGTCATCCAACACTTATCCCACTTGGGGTCAATATAGTTAGCACACATGGGCTTCCCATATTGTGCCCATTATACTAAAACCACATGGGTCCCATATAATGATGCCCATTTCTGTCCCATTCCCAGTTAGCCCACATAAAAATGTTCTGGGCCCTATATATCCATGCCCAGGTTGAACCCATGTAAAGTGATCCCACATTTATACCACTTGGGATAAATACAGTTAGCCCACATGGGCTTCCCATGCTGGGTACATTATACTAAAATCACATGGGTCCCATATACATATGCGCATATCTGTCCCATTCCCAGTTAGCCCAAATAAAATTCAACTGGGGCCAATATATATATGCCCAGGTTCAACCCATGTAAGGTCATCCCACACTTATCCCAATGGGGGTAAATACAGTTAGCCCATAAGGGCGTCCCATGCTGGGCCCATTATACTAAAACCACATAGGTCCCATATAATAATGCCCATTTCTGTCCCATTCCTAGTTAGCCCACATAAAAATGAACTGGGGCCTATATATCCATGCCAAGGCTGAACCCATGGGTCATCTGACACTTATCCCACTACAGTTAGCACACATGGGCTTCTCATACTGTGACCATTATACTAAAACCACATGGGTCCCATATAATGATGCCCATTTCTGTCCCATTCCCAGTTAGCCCACATAAAAATGTACTGAGCCCATATATCCATGCCTAGGTTGAACCCATGAAAGATGATCCCACATTTATACCACTTGGGATAAATACAATTAGTCCACATGGGCTTCCCATGCTGGGCCCATTATACCAAAACCACATGGGTCCCATATAGTATTGCCCATTTTTGTCCCATTCCCAGTTAGCCCACATAAAAATGAACTCGGGTCTATATATCCATGCAAAGGCTGAACCCATGTAAAGTGATCCCACATTTATACCACTTGGGATAAATACAGTTAGCACACATGGGCTTCCCATGCTGGGTACATTATACTAAAATCACATGGGTCCCATATAATGATGTCCATTTCTGTCTCATTCCCAGTAGCCCACATAAAAATGTACTGGGCCCTATATATCCATGCCTAGGTTGAACCCATGTAAAGTGATCCCACATTTATACCACTTGGGATAAATACAGTTAGCCCACATGGGCTTCCCATGCTGGGCACATTATACTAAAATCACATGGGTCCCATATACTGATTCACATATCTGTCCCATTCCCAGTTAGCGCAAATAAAATTGAACTGGGGCTTATATGTCTATACCCAGGTTCAACCCATGTAAGGTCAGCCCACACTTATCCCAATTGGGGTAAATACAGTTAGCCCACATGTGCTTCCCATGCTGGGCCCATTATACCGAAACCACATGGGCCCCATATAGTATTGCCCATTTCTGTCCCATTCCCAGTTAGCCCACATAAAAATGAACTGGGACCTATATATACATGCCCAGGTTGAAGCCATGTAAGGTCATCCCACATTTAGCTCACTTGGGGTAAATACAGTTGGCCCATAAGGGATTCCCATGCTGGGTCCATTATATTAAAACCACATGGGTCCAATATAGTATTGCCCATATCTGTCCCATTCCTAGTTAGCCCACATAAAAATGAACTGGGACCTATATATACATGCCCAAGTTGAAGCCATGTAAAGTCATCCCACATTTAGCTCACTTGGGGTAAATACAGTTGGCCCATAAGGGCTTCCCATGCTGGGCCCATTATATTAAAACCACATGGGTCCCATATAATAATGCCCATTTCTGTCCCATTCGTAGTTAACCCATATAAAAATGAAATGGGACCTTTATATTCATGCCCAGGTTCAAACCCATGTAAGGTCAGCTCACACTTATACCACTTGGGGTAAATGCAGTCTGCCCACATGGGCTTCCCATGCTGGGCCCATTATACTAAAACCACATGGTTCCCATGTAAAATAGCCCATTTC
The DNA here is from genome assembly GCA_038048925.1 of Garcialebias charrua. NCBI lineage: Eukaryota > Metazoa > Chordata > Actinopteri > Cyprinodontiformes > Rivulidae > Garcialebias > Garcialebias charrua. The sequence continues at coordinate 19,590 of JBBPBX010060945.1, forward strand.
TGTCCCATTGCCAGTTAGCCCACATTAATGCTGTATAGGACCCATATATTTAGCTCAACAGGGCCAACAAAATGGGTTCCTTCATGGGATAACCATATGGGTCTCATGCAGTTAGCCCAGATAAATCCCATATGCCCACTCGTTACCCAAGTAGCCCACAATAACCCCATGTGGGACCCAACTATGCATGCTGGCTAGGAGGCTCTGCGGCCGGGGCATCATTCGATGTCGGTGATAAGGCTTCTGGGGAGGTTTGGCGGACGCACCAGAGACCCTGACCATTGGCTTTCTGGGGACTGAGGTGCAGACCTGCCTTGATAAGGGGCCAACCTGTCCCTGTGCAAAGCTACTTTTCTCCTGTTCTATGGCATCTGCACTCTTTAGACCATTTCCCCCAGGCGCTCCAACACTCTGCAGGGACCCACCCACTGACTGTCCAGCTTCGGGCACCGTCCATTCTTCCTACGAGGGTTGTACACTCAGACCAGCTCCCCTGGAGTGAAGTGTCGGCCCTTAGCCCTTGCATCATAGTTCCGTTTCTGGCGCATGCCTGCTTGCTCCTGCTGCTTCCGGGCAAACGCATGGGCCGTCTCCAACCTGTCCTGAAGTTTCCGGGCATACTCGGGACCCGCTGGAACATCAGGTGCATCCGACGGGCGCCCGAAGGACAGTTCGGCTGGTGTGCGCAGCTCCCTCCCCAACATGAGGAGCGATGGGGTGCATGCCGTGGAGTCCTGTACAGCTGAGTGGCATGCCATTAGCACCAGTGGCAGGTGCTCATCCCAGTCCCGCTGATGCTCTGCTGTGAGGATGGCCAGCAACTAGGGATGGGAATCGAGAACCGGTTCTTTTAAAGAACCGGTTCTTTATAGTTCAATTCTCTGGAATTGTAGGCTGCTTGTCTTAACGATTCAGTTTATCGGTTCTCTGAGTCGTTCTTCTGACTCGTTCTACTGACTCGACGTGGTGACGCATTTACGTGATGACATCACAGACATGCGCGATGCGCCGTATCAACATGCCGTCAAGGAAAAAGCGAAGACGAAACCAGGTCTACTTGCAACACATGCAAAGCGTCGATTACAATAAAGGGCGGAAATACTTCTAACATGCAGAGAGAAGCATTTGGCCACTCCGTATGAGGTGAGTTTGTACAAATGTACCGTCTTTAACACGCTGCTTCGTGACGCTGCTTCGTGGTGGTGGAAGCGGAGCTAACAAGCTAGCGTCCTCCTCTGTTTTAAATGTTGCAGCACGTAACGTTAAACTCCTCCAGTTCCTGTCACTTGTTACTTTTTTGCTTTACTGCTTCGACTGTGTTGTATAAATAAATCTCCATCTCATGTAATAACATTTAGCTGACGAGGATTGCTGGAGTCTGGCTGGCTCAGAGGCTGTTGCTAGCACACTTAGCTTTCAGGATGACGATATTAACACAACAGACCTAAAAATGCCACCGTAGAAATTGGAGCAAAAACAAAAGTGTTTTATATTTTTGTTCAGGGTGTTTCATTGTAGCCTCTTTCTGTTGTGAGAGCTTTATTTGCTGCTCAGTGTTTTTAATGGTGAATTTCTTCTGAAGCTGGCAGAGCTGAGAGATGAAGAGGGAGGCAGAAGAGGATGAAGATGATAACTATGTAAGTTTTGTTTTTGTAATGAAAGATGATAGACTGCATGGATTAT
>JBBPBX010060946.1:4123-21272 GCA_038048925.1 Garcialebias charrua
TTATTTTATTTTTTAAAGTCTGAGTCTATTTCACCATGTGACCTACTGAAACTGCCTTCATGGTCGAGTGGTAGATCACAATCAACGTATTGGGCACCCCTGCTTCACAGTATAAATGCTTTACTTCTCACAAGGCTACTACGTAGGAGTGTACCAATAAATCGTCCGGCCAATTAATTGGCCCTGATTTCCTTAATTTTGGGAAATCGGAGGTCGGCCGATACTTCTATGAGAAACTGATTTTACAGATTTTTTTGTTTGTTTTGTTTTGTTTTGTTTTGTTTTAACAACAATTGTCTGAACTTTATTTATATTCAAGTCAATGTGTACATTTAAGAAAAGGATAAAAACTGAATTGTTAAAAAAATGAAGTAGCTTAATGTGTAATGTATTAGAGTTAGAACAATTAGAAAGAGTTATTATTTTGTTTTGTTACTTGAAGTTTAAGTTTAAGTTTAGGTTTGAGTTGAAGTTTAATATTACTTGGAGTTTAATATTGTTTGAACTAATTGTTTGAGAAAAGGGGCAGATATAATAAGATTTTTTTTTTCTTCTCTCTGCTACCTTTCATTTTATGTTTTGTATTCTTATCATTTATGGAATTGTTTTGTTTATGAATAAACTTTAAAAATAAATTAAAATAAAATATTTCAGAGCACTACCTCATGGCCAGTTAAAACACGTTTGTATTGTTTCTAGGATATTTTTCAAGGGTATAGTTTTCAAAAAAATAAGATTGGAAAATTGAAGGTGCATTGTGACCTTATAACACCTGATTGTATTGCTTATAAAACAAAATCAGTTATGGCCAAAATTGGAATCGGCAGGTCAGACTTTTTAGAAATTGGTGATCGGCCAGAAAACTGCAATCGGTGCAACGCTTCTACCGGTACTAAGATGAATCATCAGAGTTGATTGTTTAGTCAGTTTTTTTTATTATGTTAAAATAATAATAATACGTTAGAAACAAACCTGCTCAAGACCTCTTCATATCTTATGCTGCCTCAAGTGACAAAAAAACACAAAAGTTTGTTATTTGTAGTGTCATGTAAGGTAGGCTTTTGTTGCAACAGAGAGCTTCTATTGGTTGGCTCTCTCTCAGCTGTTTATACTGAGGTCAGCATAATGTTAGTAGGCAGAAGAGGAAGTCCACAATGAAGCTTCTTGATTACTGCCCTGGGGAGACCAAACTGTGGAACCACTTGAAAGATAATGCCCAAATAATGTTTTTTAAACTTAGGCTGCCGATGTTGCTAGATGAAACAATATCAGTGATGTAAAGGAAATGGGACCTGAATGGCACTGTTTACGGTTGTTGGATGTTCACGCACAAGCAGCAAGTTCCAACATAAACTTCCAGTTGGTGCATGTAAATCTGAGCTATTAATAAGTTCTTTTATCTTCTGTTCTGGAGAGTGGCCCTGGAAGCCTTGGGGTATTCTGGCCCTCACTGATGAACTTTACAGCATGTTGCTTTTCTCAGTTTCTTTTTAGCTAAGCTTGTGCCTTCAGGTAAAGAAAGTCAGTACTAAACTATTTTTTTTATACATTGGCTGCTCAAAGAAAGTTTGTTTTAGTCATGTGTTTATTTTGTCTGTCTAGTCCAAAAACTATTGTGTATACTGTACCTGCATCCCATACACAAACATGCCAATGTCCCAGTTGATGTGAAAGGGTTTTGCAAGGTTCTTGGCTCTCAGTTTACTCTCCACTAGCTTGTCCCTCCCGTCTTACGTGCAGGACAGTGACAGCGCTCATATGGTTGCATCTCTCTTACACATTTTTCCTCCACAGACTGATGAGTTCTGACGGAGCCAATGCCTTTGACTCCCATTCTCTCTCTCATGCAGTCCCGCTTTCAAATGTTGTTTTTCTTAGTCCTGTCGACAGAAAGTTGTTTTTGCTACCTCCTTTCTCTGCATGTCTGTGACAGGCGTACTTCCTGCATTGCATTTGTGTGTGTGTGTGTGTGTGTGTGCACACGCGCGTGCATGTGTGTGTGTGTGTGTGTGAGGGGTAGGGAAAGGGGCGGCGGGGGTGTAGTGTGTGTGTGAGCACTTCAGTGGACTGGAAGCAGCTTTTATGTCAGTGCCAAGTGTAGAGAATGGTTCCGCCAGTGAAGGACAGCCTCTTTGCCGCACTGGGCTTCCCACTCTTTTTCCGAAGAGCCAAATGCCTTCATCTGATGTTGAATCTTTGTTATTAGTCCATGAAACTACAACTGAGAACATCGTATACATTTGGGACCAGCCGAGTGATCTCCCCCTATGCCAGCATGTGGACATGAACAGAAATGAAACCAATTGCTTCATTGCCATCCTATATTGTCATTAAGTAGCCGCCAGCTTCTTCTTTTAGATGTTTTTGATACAGTATATAAAATATAGTGGTGCACATTCATATTATGATGGCCATACAAGCAATATCCTTCAAGGCCTAAGGCTTACAGTGTCCCAAAATCGTAAATGTTTGTGTCACTATGTCACACCGAAAGTGGTTCCATATTTCAGTTCCTTTAGACTTTTGGTAGCTTTGTGGCTTGGGCTTGTGGAGCCAGATGCCATTGTAAGTTGTGTACTTCAGCCACTGTCTTGTGATTTGGGTTAGTCCCAGGTCTCGAAACAGATGGCGGCACAGTTTAGTAAATGCAGCAAACTTGTGGCACTAATTTTCCTGTCATAGGGCATCTAATAAAGTGTTGTCTCTTAAGTTTTGTTTTTTGCTCAAGGTCCTTGTTTACACATTTCTGATCTTCACAAATTGGAAAACTAAAATGCCTCATACGACACAGTCAGTCCCTCTTTTTTAAGACGGTATACCATACCATACCATACCATACCATTTTATTTATAAAGCACTTTAAACAGGAACAAGTCCACACCAAAGTGCTGGACAAACAAACACGCAACAGGCAACACATACAATGAAGTACAACACGAAAAACATAAAAACATTGCAGATCATAAATCAAACGATCCAGTACAAATCAGCTGGCATTGAAAGCGATGGAGTAGTAGTGAGTTTTTAACCGGGATTTGAAAACCGAGAGGGAGGGGGCCTGTTTGATGAGCAGCGGTAACTCGTTCCAGAGTCTTGGGCCTGCTACAGAGAACGCCCTGTCACCCCTGCGTTTAAGGCGAGTTTCTGGAACTATTAAGAGTACCTGATGTAATGTACCTGTATGTAAAAGGGCCAAACTCTTTTGATCTTTATATTTTGTATACGGTAAGTATGTGTACAGTATGCATCTTCATAAAAATGTTACAAACAAGAAATAGTAAAACAAAAATATTAATGTTAAAAATACCAAATGGACTTAGATTTTCTTATTGATTTGCAAGAAAAACATATAAAAATCAATTCTACTTAAACAACTGTCACATACTTTTCTTAACCTTCTATGTTTCACCACAGACCAGAATAATATGGAAACTTTAGTGAAAACCAAACAACCAAGCAAATTTCATTACACTTTGAAGAAATGAAAACCAGAACACCAGTACTGGAAAGAATTTTATTTCATTCCAAATTACATATTTGCTGTCTCACTTCTACGTGCATTATTCCTACAACTATTAATCCTTGAGGTGGAAAAAAGAGTTTAGCTGCCAAGTTTAGCCATTCCAAGTGCCTGTTATGTGTCTGTGCATGCATATTTTATGTTCACTGCTCTAGATGTGCAGATACTGTCTTATTAAATCAAAGTAAGCATTTTTCAGCAGCTGCGTTGGATTTGGGACAAAAGAAAACTACTTAATATTTCTGAAATACAATAACATCGCTCAAAAACAAGTCATGTTTAAACTTCTGCTGAAATGAAAAACCCATAGTTACTGCTGCATGTATTTGTGTGTGAATGAGGAAAATGAACTATTCATTTAGACTAAATAAATACAAAACAAGAAGAATAAAAAGAAATAATTTGTATATCATTTATAGAAGTTCTTTGATTATTGCAGGGGTTACATTCCACACACCCCTGCGATAGAAGAAAAACTACAAAGTAGGAACATTATATTTATTTAAGTGTTTTTATTTATTTTAAGGCTTTATAAACCCTTCCCACGCTCTTGCAATTTTCTAAGCTATTAAATTTACATAATTTCAACAACATACATACAAATGTACTGTAATAATCTTGGCACCGTAAGGTATTTAAACACTTACAGGGCCACCATTATTGTAATAATATAGGACTTATTGATCAGTTTACTGACTTACCTATATTTTTGAGAACTTGGAGCAGACTTGATCTGACCCAAATTCATTTGCGAGTTCACCCTTTTTCCGGTATTAAATTGTTTTGACTGTGACTAGACAAAATGTAATTTCACGAGAGACTTCAATTTATGTTGGTCCACCAGAAAATAGACCTTTTTCTGAAATAATCATAAAATTACATTAAACATTTGTATCGATATTAGCTCTGATCTACTAAACTACGTTGACAAGAATTCAAATTAAAATCAAACAGACAGTTAGAAACTTTTCTGTTGGCACATTTACTTGACAGATTAATGGCTTATGAAAAAGAAGAAATAGGAGGAAGATTAAAGATTGAAAGCTAAGTTAACCGAAGTTGATTATTTTGAACCAGACTGGGTGACACCTTTTCCCACACGAGCAGCTGCTGGGCTCCCGCACGCTCAAACACACCACGACTCGTTACCTTGTTGACGGTTCGTCTCTTGGAGATAAGAGTGGAGAAGTGTCTGGACACACACGTGGATGGGTTTGTCCAACGGCCGTCCAGTTGAAACTTCAGCGTGTGTGGCTGATTCACGATACGAGGAAACTCGCCTCCCTCGGCAGGAAACAAAGGTCAAGCACACTGACTGATTTTCAAAATAAAACTTCAGAAAACAAATTATTTCAGAAATTGAGTGAATGAGTTACAGTAAGCTTTACTGTAACTCCGGCTGAGAACGTAGGTCTAATTGACACAATGAACAGAATGTTTCTAGCTTTTTCCAGAGGAAAAACCAGTTCTTAGGAAGTTATTCCCTCCGACACTAAAGTCCACACGGAAGTAAGACTTTATATGGAGGGTGGAGTCTGCCCACCTCCTGATGGCTATTGGTTGGTTTAACAAAACAACGGGTGGATTTTTCATCCCCATAGGCAGAAGGTCTCTGAAGGACAGTAGGAAAACTTGTTTATAGAATCGGCCAGATGGCCGCTTGTGAGTACAGTGAATATTATGGCTAACTTCACAGACAAAACAGAGAAGGAAGTAACAGTTTTACCCTGACTCGTGCCTTAGATTCAGAGCCTGCTTGTTCTGCAGAAATAAAACCAGCAGAAGGTCAAACTCATGCAAGTAACAGATCATCATTAAATGACAAAAATATACTGTTGATCAATTTTGAATTAACACACATTAAAAAGAAAGTTCAATCTGATTAATTGGTATCCATTAATTCAAAATAATTGTAACAAAAATCGTGTCCACTTGTCTCCTTGAGAGCTTCAAGAAGGTATAACACTGAGAGTTTTAGAGAGATGTGAAAAGGTTTAACTCCAATACGGACATGAGGGTGCTGTCCCACTACAGTACTATACAGTACAGTAAGGCAAAATTTACTCACCAGCTCTGCAGAATAGCAGCTCGGATGCGGTCGGGCTCAGTTTTGGTTCAGCAGACCTACTCTACAGCAACGAAGTACTCCGCCCCATCCAGGGTTATGTGCATGTTGATAAGCTTCAGAAAGGTCCAGGATTATTAGTGCTGTAAGATACATCGTTTCTTCTGACTTTGCATTGCTAAACTTTCCTTCCATTTTGGCAGAAAGCAGCAACTGGAAGCACTATTGGCTTCTGGGTAGTGTAGTTCTTTTGACCTATGTTGCAGTATAGGCTTATTGAAAGAAAACTACAAAATTGCAGTGATTCAGCCTGTCCAAATTTATTTATTTTTGTTAACTTTTTATCGCGTACCGGCCCAATCATATGAGTAATACTAAAGTTGACAATTGTGTGTCGTGTACAATCTTACAGTGAAAAACAGTGAAAGAACAAGTCCGCAAAAGTTGAACTGCGAAGTAGCGCGGGACTACCGTATACATGTTGATTACTATTGCAAGATTGATTATACTAAATGAAAGGTTTTGTAAATTTCAGTGATGAACAGGAAATATTTTATCTTGGATTAGAGTTGTTACAATACAGTTCTCGGTTCTTAACTTTTACAGATTTGGATGACATATTATTTGTTGCTGGTTTATTTATTTGTTTTTCCCAGACATTGCACAGTTTTTGTTTTGTTTTTCACAATCCAGATACACTTATGTCAAAGAAAGAATAACTCCTAATAGGTATTGACTCTGCACAGTTGTCTGTTGTGTTATGGACTTGTGATGGAATGACTACCTGTCAGGATGCAACAGTGTCGATGATAGCTCATAGAACATTCTGACTTGTTTGACAGATGTTGACAGCCATATGAGAAAATAAAGGCAGTCAGCTATTTTGAATAAAGAACTGTGCTGTCTCTTTGAGAATTATTAATAATACTTACAAACTGCAAGTTCCTAGACAATGTGTCGTTTTAAGACAATAACAGGCATTTGAAGCACATTCAAATTAGCAATTTGAGGTGACTGCACCTTTCTGCAGGACTGGACCTGCATGTGTTATGAAAGTACATACAACCTTTATGCTTTATGATGATATTTATGTTACCTTGGATAGGACATTGTGGTTTCCTTGGATTATGCTATGCACTTTTTTTCTGAAATTATAATGACACAATCCCCTAAAGCTAAAGTTAGTCCATAGTGTTTACACACTATGCTATGTTCAAATAGTAATTGTCCCTGAGGGTTAAGACTAACTTTTGGTAGTTGCATTTAGTAGCAGTAGTAGTAGTAGCATTTACTTGTAAAAGCAACAGACAAACAACAACATTTTGCCCTTAGCTTTTGTTTTCCCAGTTTATAAATTCTATTTGAGTCAACAGTTTTATGGTCTTGCAAAGTATCTCTTCTTAAAGTACTTTTTAATTATTATTGTGGTACAGAACCTCAGTGATCCAAAGTTGTTACCAGTAACCTTACACGCATCTGTATTAACTTAAGGTCCTCTCTTTGCAAACAATGGCATTAACTCTCTAACATAAGAAAGAACCCCAGATCAGCTTTTGGAAATAAGACTGGACATTTGCAGAATTATTGTGAACATTTTCTTCTCTAGAAACAAATATGTTTAACTGGTTTTATTGTTGCAAAACTAAGGGATCACAAATTATAACCAGGATGTATAATTTGTGTTCAGAATATAAACTCCAGTACAGTAGAGTCACAAAGAGTCATTGTTCTGTTAATGTCACTAGCTCCATATAAAATATACATTTTAATTAGCCAATAGGCTGTGTATATATTTTATTTTATCCTGTTAAATTTGTAAAATGCAATGTAAAAACACAAGTAATAATAATAATAATAATAATAATAATAATAATAATAATAGTTTATTGGTGCCCTGAGTTAACCAAAGTTGATTATTTTTCAAAGACACAATAAAACTGCTGCATATGTAACTCGATTGGAACATCTAGCAGGAACACAATGTCAAAATTACAAGCCCCAAATTGTAGTAGAAAACAATGATGTATCTGTCCTCTGGGACATGCCTGTCCAAACGGCCAGGGAAATTAGTGCTAATAGGCCAGACATTGTCACCAAAACAAAACCTACCTCCTTGTCGAAATGTCCATCCCATCAGAAAATAACACCTCTCTTAAAGCTGTAGAAAAACTAGCCAAATATAAATACCTGAAAATATAAATTGATTGTTGGGTTAGCAAAGCTAGCTTTTTGGTTAGCTGTGCCCACCACTGCAAATCAGTAACTAATAAATGCAGGCCTTTATTATTTTCCAACATTTTGGGGTACTGTATAGCAGAACCTTAATCATGGTCAATTTCTTTATGTTCTTTCTGTTAGAGTGAAATATGTTTGAATGCAAACATTACATTTTAAATATATTGTGTTTTCAGCACTTCAGATGAACTCCTTCCAACCACCTTACACTAGTGCTGAAAACAACCCCGGAGTCTGAGTGACAGGAGTGGCTTTGGAGCAGCACTGGCTCGACAGCCCATATCCCTTTCACAAGCTGGAAGTGGAGACTGCCTGAAAATGGCAGATCCCAGGGAAAGCCAACAACTGGCTATCACCCTGACCGTTTGTCTTCATCAATCAACCTACGTTTGTTGACCAAGCAACATGATGTCACGATAAATTTCATGCATTCACTTAATGGGGTCCAGAGGGGCATCCTATCCTCACAGTAGGCATTTCCTGCCCTGGTGCATTGTGGGACATGTCTGCTTCCTTTCAGGGGATCAGTTTTCTAAACTTCTACTTCTTCAGTTGTTATTGTTTTATTTATTTTTTTCTTCACTATTTTTTTTAAAAATCTCACTCCTGTCTGTTGTTTCCCCGCCTTTTGGTGTTATTTGCTTTGCTTTGTCACAGAACTCCTCGTTGGAAGCATCACTGCTGTGTTTGGATCCTTGTTAAGTGAGTAACTTGTGATGGTTTCCACTTATTTGCCAAGGTATACACTGAACTGGATGTAGGAACCCTTTTGATCAACCCTCAGATTTTATGAACAGATACTGGCGCTGCATGCTCAGATCAGCGCATTAGCGTTTCATTTGAAAGAATGGTGTCACTGTGTTGACAAGCTCATGATAAGTTGGTGGCTTCTAAGGGAAAATGTTTAAAGCAGATAAATGCCTCAGGACTCCATCTGTCTGTCTTATTGTCCTGATTGTAGTTTATTTTTGGTGATTATGAAAACCTGCTTTAAACAGGCTTTGGGGATGTTGGTTTATTAGCTTTAGATAAAGTGTGCCCCTTGCACAACAATTTTGTGCAAGGTATTTAATGTTATCTCTCCTGACTTCTTTGCATCTGTATTTACTGTCTACGCAGCCGTTTTTTGTTTATGTATTTATTATCATTCCTTTGATTATTACAGAGGAGGAGGGAGTTGCAAGTGATATTCTTTGCTCTTAGTCTCACTTACTCCCTACCCTCTTTTACTTTCTCCCTGTTACTGCACCTCTCCTCTGGCTTTAAGAAGCTTAGCAGCAGCTTAGCGCCCAGGTCAAACTGGCCTTTGCCCTTCATCTGTCAGCCTTTTGATGTTGTGCCAGCCTGGGCTGCTTGCTACGGTCTGCCTTTAACAGCACGTTCAGGGGTCAGAGGAGGGCTCTACTTCAGGACCATACCCCACCTTAACACCCACCACCTCCTACCTCCCTTTCACATGTGTCTGTCTCTGATACCCCACTCCCCACCTCCCGCCTTGCCTCTTCTTTGCCCTAGTGCCCATTATTATTTTATTGTTTGGTTCTGCATTCCTTTCTCTCTGGCTGTGGTGAAAGGCAGACCGTAGGTTTTATTGCTTACACATGTCCATGGCTTTCTTCCTCAGCAGGGAGAGACAAAATAGTGAGTGGGGAGATGGCCAACGGGGGCCAACCATATCCCCACCTTGAACTAATCGCTGGGGGCCGGGGTACAGCAATGCCTCTGCCTTGTGCCAGTGGGGTTTCAATTTGTAAGAGACATAAACAGATACTAAAGCCAAGGTAACAACACAGTGATTTATCAAGCCAGTTCACATCAAATTATCACAGCGCCCCCCTGCTGTCAAACCCCATAATAGCCCCCAGCCAAGCTGCAGCTTCAGAGGTGCACCATGGTCACACTTAATTTAGGAGTCCACAAACATGTGTCTTTCCGTCTGGTTTCCCTCTGAGCGTGACCAGCAGCTTCACACCAGCTGAAGATCATCTTGGACAAGACTTCAAGACTTTAAGGCGTTTGTCTGTTTTGTGCATGTATGCTCATGCTTTGATAGTTTTATACACTGTGACTGCCTAACTTGTGAAAATAATCAAATTTATGTGTCGTCATTATTGTCATAAAAAAACTCACATTTGTACATTTTTATGAATATTTACAATAAATATAAACAATTGTAAATTTTGAAGTTGCTCCTACTCAACATGCAATGTGTCAAACATTTGTATTTCTTTATTTCATGCACTGAAGCAGCCAACAATAGCAGTTTTTGGTGTAAAAGCAGTCAGTTTGAATTGTGTGCAACTATGTGAGCAAGGTGCGTAACAGAACCTAATAAACAGATTTTTTTTTTTTTTTTTTTTTACAAAATTGTGTTTCACTTTAATATGGCACCTGACAGAGTGTTGGCTTTGATCTCCACTTGCAGAGCACTACACATGGATAATATATCTTTCAGAGATAAAAGTAAAAATGTGCATACGTTGGTGATGTCATTCCGTTGTGGCTGGAAGCCTGGGAGAAAAGCAAACTTTCACAGGCAAGGCTATCCCAGGGATCACTAAGGGTGCTCTCTGAGCCTTTGGGGAAATCAATTACACATTTTCCAAACTGTGATTCCTGCTGTAGGAACTTAATCGTGGGGCCCTTCTGCTAAGGATCATCTCAATGAGTTTGGACAATGTTTTTGCTCCTTGGTGTCTGCTCTCCCCTCTCTTTGTCCCCCACTCTAGCTCCCACCTTTGCAATTTGCTACATTTGTGTGCAGCTTACAATTCTGCAGAGAGCCATTCATCATCATTTGCTGGCGTATCTGTCTTGAGTGCCTTAGCTTTGATCATGTTGTGTTTTACACATTACATCTGTTCTACATTTAACCTTCTGCAATGCTCTTGCTCACAAACTATTATCCATGTCTGGAACTGGAGAGGACTTTACACACAGATTTTGTAGTCATTATAAATCTGGCATATTTGTCATGGCCCGCTAAATAAATGATCCACTAGTTGAAACGCTGTGATAAGCAGAACACTTCTGGCTGTTTCCTGCCTTATGGGACAGGACTGAGAGCAATCCTGCACTTCCTCTTACGTGATGTCCTCTTTTTTTCAAAAGCTTATCTATTCCTAAATCATCCTCTTTGAGCAGGGAAGGACAGAGAGTTTTTTTTTTTTTTTGTATTTTCTCTAACTCATTCCAGGTCCATCATTTCCAGGCATTGCTCTCCACGCATGTTTGCTGGCACTCCACCTCTGCCCCCTGCCTTGCTCCCTTCCTCATCTTGCTTTCTCTTTCTCTCTCTCTGTCCTCAGGAACCCAAGATCACAAGGCCCTGAACCCTTCCTCCTCCGCCAGCACACTAATCATCTCTAATCAGAAGTGAAATGCATTTTTCTAAGGAAGTAGCTGGAAAATTTCACAATCTGCATTTCTCCGACCAAGCTGATTAGGGAAACATTATCCTGCTTTCACAGTCACTTCCAATCTGCCTTTAATCTGTCACTTCAATCGCCTAATTATTTAGTCAATGACCTGAGGACGCAATCTTACAAAAGAATGAAATGCATGCCATATCATTTTCCCTTTCATTTATGCATGATATCACTGGTTACACGTTATGTTCCCTTGAGCTAAATATTCAAACCTTGTTCTGTACACATACATATCTGTTTTAAGTCTTTGTGAATGCAAGTATTGCATGCTTGTGAGTGTGTGTTTGTGTGTTTGTGTGTGTGTGTGTGTGTTGTGAGTGTGTGTTTGTGCTGTTTAGATATTTATTGTCCTTGCAACACATCTATAGCATGGGTATGTGTGTCTACAGTAGCTTGTTTAGAAGCTGCTGAGCTGTGAATGCTGGCTGGCGGTAATGCAGTTTAGCTCAGAGTTGGAGAAGCCTTTAGGGAATGAGACTCTGTGGGGGAGTTGTGTTATTGGAAAGGTCATGATTACAGTAGGGGGTCAAAATAACTCGCTGACACTCTTTATACACAAGTGACTGCTATTGGGCCTCAGGGTGTCAAGAACTATATTGAGTATTGACTATATGTCATGGCAATAAAAAGGAAACCTGTTCTCCATTGGTGAATGATCTACTTTCAAAGTGTGAAGTCAGGACAAAAGGTAAAAAATACCTTCAATGTCAATGTCTGTCGTGTTGACATACTAATTTAGCAGCAGAGAGAAGACCCAATTGTCTCTTGATTTTGACATTTTAAGCAGAAAAAAACATTACGTGCAGTAAATAAAATCTGCTTTACGTGGGGATTCTGTATTTTTTGACCACCTTACCGTTTTCTTGCAGTTCCTGAGCGGCAGGGCGGAGTTGATTAACCACAGCTGTCTCCCCGTCAGCTGATGAGAGGTGCCAGTACTGTTTGGACAACCAAGAGTATGCTGGAACATTGCCCTCTCCTGCTACTATGTCCAGTCTAGTGAATATTTTCTGTGCTAAAGGTTGTACTAAACTTTGTGCTCCTTACATGTCCCATATATCCCTTTTCTTCTGTTTGTGGAGGGTTCACTTCTCTTATCAGCTGCAGATTCTGGAGGTCCAGCATGCTTATTTGTTCCTGACACCCGACACGCTAATAAACTTGCTTAGCAATGTGCTTTTAGAAGTGTAAGAAAACATTCCAAAATTTGGCTCCAGGGCAGGTCCTTAGTCGCCTTGGCCTTTTATAAAGCCAGTGGTTAGCGCCTACATCCAGTGATGCAAAACAAGACATCAGAGGTCACTCACAGAAAGCTTTAACAATAGGAATAGTAAAAATAAAATAAATTAATTAAGATTTACATCAAACACCTTGATATGCATTTGGTTACTTTTCATTTGTAAAATTGACTCATTGTTCTACATAATTTTTGAATCACTGCTCAAACCTACAGAAAAAAAAATCCTTAAAATAGTTTATCTTTCAAAGTCAAAGTCAAAGTCAACTTTATTGTCAGAACTGCAATATGTACAGGACACAGGACCGAAATTGCGTTTCTCTCAGTCCCTCGGTGCAACAGTAACCATCTAAACACTAAACACTAAAACATTTAATAAACATAAGCATAAAATAGTAAAAGTGTAACACTGTCCTGAGTTTTTTCATAATAGTATAAAAGTATGAAAATTTACACCAACACTGAAACACCAAACACCCCTAAAACACCAAACACCCAATGAACATAAGCGTAAAATGAAATAATAAAAGTGTAATACTAAAAAGTATATCTATAAAATAAACTGAAGTTTCTAGCATTGACATTTGCAAAGAGTGGCACAGCAGCATATAAGTTAATGTACACAGTATATGTATGAGGTAGTTGATGTTGGTATATAGGCAAAGTGGCATATGAAGTAAGGCACATAAGGCACATTTGGCATCCTTAGATAAGGCTAGTCAGAGAATGCTGTATATGTATCTGCAGTAGTGTAGATAAAAGTAGTGTAAATGTAAACAGTAGTAATAAATGTAAAGCAGTAGTAATAAATGTAATAATAAATGTAAACAGTATTAATAAATGTAAACAGTGAATGTAAACAGTAGTATGACTATAGGCAGTAATGTAGTACAAACATTAGTGCAAATATGAGAAGTAGTGCAAACTGAATGAGCACATGACCGAGAGTTTAGTGAATAACCCGTTTGATGACACAGAGTCCAGTGTTAAAAACTTTGTGTTGAGTGGTAATGTGTGAGAAAGTTTTTTGTGTTAAGGCAGTTCAAATGGGAGGGGAGGCAGAGCAGGCAGAGTGTTTAGCATTCTGACTGCCTGATGAACAGAGCTGTCTCTCAGTCTACTGGTACGAGCCTGGAGACTCCTCAGTCTCCTCCCTGATGGCAGCAGTCTAAAGCGGCTGTGTAGTGGGTGTGTGGGATCACCTGCCATGCAGTGGGCTTTCCGAGTGAGGCGTTTGCTGTGTAAGTCCTGCAGTGAGGGCAAGGAGGTGCCGACGATCTTCTCAGCTGCTCTCACGATGCGCTGGAGGCTCTTGCGGCATGATGCAGTGCATGCACCAAACCACACAGTGATGCAGCTGGTCAGGACACTTTCTATGGCACCCCTGTAGAAGGTGCACATGATGGGGGTTGAAGCTCCAGCCCTTTTCAGCTTGCGGAGAAAGTAGAGGCGCTGGTGAGCCTTCTTGGCCAGTGCTGCAGTGTTCCTGCTCCAGGACAGGTCCTTTGAGACGTGCACTCCCAGGAACTTGGTGCTGTCCACTCTCTCCACTGCGGTGCTGTTGATGGTCAGAGGGGCATGTTGTGCATCCCTCTTCCTGAAGTCCACGACAATCTCCTTTGTCTTCTCCACGTTGAGAGTGAGATTGTTGTGTCCGCACCACAAGGCCAAGCGGCTCACCTCGTTCCTGTAGTCCGTCTCATCGTTGTTGCTGATGAGACCTACCACTGTTGTGTCGTCCGCAAACTTGATGAAGTGGTTGGAGCTGTACGATGGTGTGCAGTCGTGTGTTAGCAGGGTGAATAGAAGGGGGCTCAGCACACATCCTTGTGGGGCCCCTGTGTTCAATGTGATGGTGCTAGATGTGTTACTCCCGATCCGTACTGTCTGTGGTCTCCCGGTCAGGAAGTCTAGCAGCCAGTTACACATTGAGGTGTTCAGCCCCAGACTGTCCAGTTTAAGGATGAGCTGTTGGGGGATGATGGTGTTGAATGCCGAGCTGAAGTCGATGAACAGCATTCTAACATAAGAGTCCTTCGTGTCCAGATGTGTGAGAGCTGTGTGGAGGGCAGAGGAGATGGCATCGTCGGTTGAGCGATTAGGTCGGTATGCAAATTGGAAGGGATCCAGGGAGTCAGGGAGGACAGATGTGATGCTTTTCATGACTAGCCGTTCAAAGCACTTCATCAGGATGGGGGTGAGTGCTACTGGGCGATAGTCATTGAGGCATGCGGGCGTTGCCTTCTTTGGGACAGGGATGATGGTGGTGGCTTTGAAACAGGTGGGGACGATGGCCTGGCTCAATGAGATGTTAAAGATGTCCGTGAAGACCGCTGCGAGTTCCCCTGCACAATCCTTCTTTGTTTTAAATCTTAAGTAGTGCATTTGAAACACTACGGTAGTCTTATTCCTTCAAAAGCTAGTTCCAATTTTGCTATATGCGTTACAAACAAATGATGCATTCCCCTCTGATTTTCTTCGCAAAGCCAATGTTCAATAGGTAAGATGATTTGTTTTTATTGTGTCTTTTGTTGTAATACAGTGTGACAGTTATCATTGACATCCAAACTGTTAACACGTCAGTAAACTGACAAATCTGTTCTGATGCACAAACATCAAGTTGGAAAGTGAATTCCAATAAGCATAACTTTTGTATTAGAACAAGTATTGACTTGTTCACTTGTTCACGACTGGCAGAGACAATCAGTGATTGGGCTATAATACCAGATGGTAACAGAGAGAGACTGGTGGGGCAGCAGGGGGCTGCTGGAAAGAGTCGATGTGTGAGCTATTTCAGGAATGCCTGAGAGGAAACGTATTGATCGGGACACTTAGATTTGATAAGGACGTCAAGTTTAAGAGGTGCAAGGCAATCATTAAGTACACCACTATCCACTGTTGTTCAAAAAAAATGATTTACTGGAGAGAAAAAAACACACACAAACACACACCTTTTTTATATTTCCCCCACTTTATTTGTCTTTCTTGCCAGAGGTGAAAAAAAATCTCATCTCCATCAGGCTAAATTGTGGTGGGCAGCATTATCAGTTCAAAAGACCTGGGGATTTGACAGCTCCCACTCCATGGTGATTAATTACTTTTCAACAGTGGTGGGCTCTCCTCTCCCCTCTTGTTCCATGTGAGCTGCTCCGGTGGATATGGTGTTTGCTGGAGGCAACACATGATAAGTGCTGCCCTTATTACTGGTCACTCAGGGAGAAGGCCCAAGCACCACTGGACAAATGCAGGTTAAATCATACTTTCTATGTTGCATGGGCCCGTGTGCAGCTAGCAGTGATATGTTCACTCTTCAGTCAATAAAGAGCTAAAGTGCTGTCTATTCATCCATCCATTTGTCTTTCTGTGCATACGTTTATTAATTAATTATTATTTTTTTATTTAAATTATTTATTCATTTCAGATTTAAAAAAAAACACAAAAAACTATTTACAAAACCACATAAAAAAAGAATACATGAAATGAAAGGAAGCAGAAGAAGAAAAAATATTATATCTGCCCCTATACTCTAAACAAAATTAATTTAAACAATCAATTCAGACAACAATCATCTATAAAAAATATAACAAAAAATAACTCATCACACTTTACTATACAGTATACAGTATAGTAATTTGGATAAAAACCAATTTTTTTATATATTTTTCAGAAATTTAGTTTTAATCGTTTTCTTAAACGTATACATTGACTTTGCAACTTTAATATCATTTTCCAAACCATTCCACAGACCTATTCCCTGAATTAAAGTAGACCTACTCTTTAAACTAGTTCTATGCTGTGCCCTTTAAACCACCTGGATGTATTCATTCATTCATTCAACCTTTATTTATACAGGCTAGCCTCGTTGAGTCACGGGGACTCATTTACAAGAGGGACCTGTCTCACTCACACCAAACAACCATCCACTCTCACACTCACACCTAGGGTCAATTTAGAGTCACCAATCAGCCTAACAAGCATGTTTTTTGGTCTGTGGGAGGAAACCGGAGTACCCGGAGGAAACCCACGCATGCACGGGGAGAACATGCAAACTCCACCCAGAAAGGCCCCGGACCGGGATTTGAACCGGCAACCTTCTCGCTGAGAGGCAGCAGCTCTACCAGTTGTGCCACCGTGCTGCCCATGTAGGCGCTAACCACAGCCCTTTAAAACTTTGTTCACTCACTCTCTGCTCTTTGAATTGAGAAAGCTACTCGGATGAGAAGCGAAAAGTCTTCTGTTACAAATAAAGGCAGTTGTTTCTGTATTGAATGACTTTTTTGATTTTATCATGTCCTGGATGACTGAGAATCTTCACCAGCATATGCTGTGGCATAACAAAAATATATGTACCCTTAAGAATATAAGTAATTTTCCTTTTTACAAAAAAATTTGGATGTTTGAGGGTAATGTGAAGTTCTGAGCCTTGTACTGTACAATGCTAAAAGAATATTATAGTCAACCAAATCATAAAACTTCAGCAACTTCAATTTACAAAACAAAACATTTGATGGATGGCAGTAATGTTTTTTTTGTAATAATTCTTATAGCTCTTTTCTGTAAAGTAAAAATAGGCTTAGTTATAGTTTTACAAGTACATGCTGTACCCCAAACACTTATACAATAAATTAAATGTGGGGCCATAATTGTATTATACAACAAATACA
>JBBPBX010060947.1:6385-21271 GCA_038048925.1 Garcialebias charrua
GTATTTTTATTCTTACAGAATTTGTGTTCTCTCCATATCAGTTTGTTCATTCATTCATTCAACCTTTATTTATACAGGCTGGACTCGTTGAGCCACGGGGACTCATTTACAAGAGGGACCTGTCTCACTCACACCTAGGGTCAATTTAGAGTTAACAATCAGCCTAACATGCATGTTTTTGGACTGTGGGAGGAAACCGGAGCACCCGGAGAAAACCCACGCATGCACGGAGAGAACATGCAAACTCCACCCAGAAAGGCCCCCGGACCAGGATTTGAACCGGGGACCTGCTCGCTTAGAGGCAGTCAAAGTCAAAGTCAACTTTATTGTCAGAACTACAATACAGGTAGTCCCCATTTACGAGCGCTCTGATCTACGAGGTTCCGGACTTACGAGCTGGCGAATTATTGGAAAAAACGCAAAAAATACTGAGTTTTCCTGTGTTTTTTCACCACAGTTCGTTAGCTAAACATGTGGACACACGTTTCCGATCATTTTTATGCACTCATAAGCAGTTTTTCGATGAAAAACGAGTGTTCGTAGTCGCGCTAGCAAAACCGTTCCAATTTACGAGCGAAATTCCGGACTTACGAGAAGCGTGGCGGCCGTTCCAAATTACGAGATTTCCGGTTTACGAGCGCCTCGTTGTAACGGATCTCGCTCGTAAATCGGGGACTACCTGTATGTACAGGACATACACAGGACCGAAATTGCGTTTCTCTCAGTCCCTCGGTGCAACAGTAACCATCTAAACACTAAACACTAAAACATTTAATAAACATAAGCATAAAATAGTAAAAAAGTGTAACACTGTCCTGAGTTTTTTCATAATAGTATAAAAGTATGAAAATTTACACCAACACTGAAACACCAAACACCCCTAAAACACCAAACACCCAATGAACATAAGCATAAAATGAAATAATAAAAGTGTAATACTGTCCTGAGTTTTTGCATAGTAGTATAAAAAGTATAAAACGTATATCTATAAAATAAACTGAAGTTTCTAGCGTTGACATTTGCAAAGAGTCATCAACATCTCCAAAAGTTTGGTCTGTGTTGTAAAAAGCTGCACTTTGAACCTGCAGAAGGAATGTTGTTGTTGGAATATGGGGAGATGTTTTGTTTTGGCTACTGGGGGGATGTTTTGAGCACACAAAAGACTTCAGCCCCAGGGGGTCACACACACCTAATGGAATGCAAATTCCTCAATCTGTCATTTTACAGTCTCCCATGGGAGCTATATGTAAAATATGTACAAGTACATATGTTTGGTATTCCTAGTGTTAAAAACTGTGACGTCATCAAGCGAGGCTGCGGTCAGCAGCTCTTAGTTGATGTCCAAGTGCCTACAGTATATCATCACAAAAGCTGTTTAGATACAAACCTAATCTGTGACGCAGAACAGCACCTTGGGTTTTGTTGTGTTGCAGTTTGTCCTTTAAACGACATTGTTCCTCTTTATAATCTGCATCTGTTGTTTCCAGAAACTCTGACATTTCTTCAGCAGCCACTTCCTCTCGTTGTTCAGCCTGATGTCTCCTCATAGAATAGAATAGAATATATCTTTATTGGCATATTTGCACCAATGTACAAAGTGTTGCAATTGGCGCACGCACCATCCGGGACATACGCACGGAAAGCCGCAGCAGTATAAAACCGCGCCGCCAACAATCAGATATGGAAAAAGGAACATACAGTCGGGTAATCATGGTATTCAAAAAAGAATCTATCACATTTTGTCTTAGGACACTATGATAATAAAGTCCAAAAAACTCTACCAGCTTTAGCACGAATAAAGACAAGACATGTTGCATTTGATGACAAGCAGGGAGATTTAGTCCGTGAGTAATCATTTCAGATAAGCACAGTCTGCAGATGGCTCAGCTCGGCTCTATCCGAATGCACACACAGAGACCTCTGGGGGGAGGGCAGCGAGTTCTCAACAGCTTTCAACTCCAGGAGAAGTTTTGCAGACAGCCTTCTTTTTCAAGGTAGCTCAGAGTCTTGATTAGATAAGTCGCTTTATTTATTTTCAGGCCAGGCTACAGTGTACTTTTGACTGCAGCCTTCAAGTCCAGGTGCTGTTCAGGTCCAAATCGCAGAATCATGTGAGGTTCCGAGCTACAAATCCCCCCCATCTGTGCCCTGATTGAGCCCGGACAGCTGTAAACGTCTGTTAGACAAAGTTTCATTAAATAATAGTTTTGGAACGGGTACAGACGAACTGAAATCAAGAAAATGAAACATTACAGAAAATTAAATCGTAGTCTAAAAGTACAGCACAATAACTCACATTTCCAATCTTCGTTAGCATAAGAAGTACTACTTTCGGACACTCTTCTTCTGGTGTTCTTCTTCTTCTTCTTGGTTTCTCTTTTGGCGGTTGGCAAACAACTGAAAGGTGCATTACCGCCACCTACTGGTGTGGAGTATGGACTGGATGTTCTTCTTCTTGTTGTTTTATTGGCGGTTGGCAATCAACTGAAGGAGGCATTACCGCCACCAACTGGTAAGGACTGTGGACCACATGACAAACAAAAAAAGTCATTTTCCTTTTTATATCCTATTATACAATCTACACTGTTTAAAAAAAGATATATAGCCTGATATCCTCTATTTCCTGATTCTTACTGCAATAAATCTCTAATGTCCAATTTCCTTTTCATTCTACTAAGATTTCTAATCAACTTATTTCTTTGAACCTGATATCTCCTACAATGTAAAACAATGTGTTCTATTGTTTCCTTTTCTCCAAACTCACATTTCCCTGTCTGATGTTTCCCTATTAAACATAATGTGCTGTTCAGCCCAGTGTACCCTGGTCTTACCTCTTCTACCCACTGAACTGCTAAAAGTAAGGCAAGCATTTCTCCTGTATAAACCAATACTCCATCACTAACCCTTTTTCCTACTTTAATATGAAACTGTGGTACAATGAATCCTATCCCTATTCTATTAGCTGTATTTTTTGATGCGTCCGTGTATGCCCAGCCATCATGCATAGTTGGACCCCACATGGGGTTATTGTGGGCTAGTTGGGTAATGAGTGGGCATGGGATTTATCTGGGCTAACTGCATGAGACCCATATGGTTATCCCATAAAGGAACCCATTTTGTTGGCCCTGTTGGGTTAAATATATGGGTCCTATACAGCATTAATGTGGGCTAACTGGCAATGGGACAGAAATGGGCAATTTTATATGGGACCCATGTGGTTTTAGTATAATGGGCCCTGCATGGGAAGCCCATGTGGGCAGACTGTATTTACCCCAAGTGGTATATTTTCTCCGCAGGGTGGCTGGACTCTCCCTTAGAGATAGGGTGAGAAGCTCAGTCATCCGGGAGGGACTCGGAGTAGAGCCGCTGCTTCTCCACATCGAGAGGAGCCAGTTGAGGTGGCTCGGGCATCTGGTTAGGATGCCTCCTGGACGCCTCCCTGGTGAGGTGTTCCGGGCATGTCCCACCGGGAGGAGACCCAGAGGAAGACCCAGGATACGCTGGAGGGACTATGTTTCTCGGCTGGCCTGGGAACGCCTTGGGATTCCCCCAGAGGAGCTGCTCCAAGTGGCTGGGGAGAGGGAAGTCTGGGCCTCCCTACTTAGGCTGCTACCCCCGCGACCCGACCCCGGATAAGCGGAAGAAAATGGATGGATGGATGGATGGTATAAGAGTGGGCTGACCTTACATGGGTTGAACCTGGGCATGAATGTATAGGTCCCAGTTCGTGTTTATGTGGGATAGGTCCCAGTTCGTGTTTATGTGGGATAACTGCGAATGGGACAGAAATGGACATTATTAAATGGGACCCATGTGGTTTTAGTATAATGGCCCCAGCATGGGAAGCCCTTATGGGCTAACTGTATTTACCCCAAGTGGGCTAAATGTGGGATGACCTTACATGGCTTCAACCTGGGCATGTATATATAGGCCTCAGTTAAATAAGTGCACACGCTGAAGTAATTTGCTCCAGCCAGCTTTGGCGTTACATCGTCCAAAGTTGGTAGTGTGGTCTCTGGATGGCTTTGTTTAATGGACGTGGATCTAGACAAACTCTCAGCTTGAGCATGCATCAGGGTAACTCTCAGCTTGTTTGTTTTAGGCTTTTCTACGACTACGAGAGCGTTCACCCATTCAGTTGGTTCTGTGACTCTCTGTATGATGTCGTTTTTCTCCATTTCATCCAATTCAGCTTTTAGACGGTCACGGAGGACAAAAGGTATGCGGCGAGGTGGGCGACCGCAACACACACACGACACGTCACGAACACAGATGAGATCAGCTCAAACTTTGCTCATGTGCGCTTAACGATTTATTAAACTCACTAATTATTACTTGCTTACCTGTGTAGAAAGGCACCATTAATAATTACTGCTGTTTCAACGTCGCTAGTTGCGTGTGATCAGCTCTGACTGTGTAAACAGAGAGTCCCCCACTCCCCCTCCCTCCTCGGCAGTCAAACCGGAAACACGCTGGCGATCCGCAGCGATCGCGAGACGAGTCCAGGCTTGAGGGCGGCGAAAAATGCGACCTGAACAGTCCAATAGTTTTGGACAGATGGGACATAAACTGCACATGCGCCAGCGCTAGTTATAATTAGATTCAATGGAAAAGCCGTAGGCGGCGCCCAGCGGGGAACCGGAAGTACGTCACAATCAGAAAACGTTTTTTGAAACAAACAACTCATCATTACTCATAAAATATTTATCCTACACAACTAAAAACATATATGCATACATTTCGAAATATTTTTATTTTATTATTTCATTTTTATTAAAAAAAAATTAATCTTCAAATGGTGAAGAGCTGCAGTTCCAAGGAGGGGCGGCGCCCGTAGCGCCCTCTATGGCGGCCGCCCCTGTTCTAAAGTACGCTGTTCATAATGCTGTACATCTTCTGTTGTGTCTTTACCCTTAACGTCCTTTTGAAATGACCGGCCCTTAACTTCAAATCCAGATATTACTAAATTGTTCAGTCTTGCCTCCCGCTCCAGGTCATCAACTGTTTTTTAAGTTCTGCTATTTTATTGTCTTTGTTATTTATTTGTATCTTCAATTGTTTAACTTCATTAACCAAAAGTTCTTGTTGGGATGCTAACCTTGATAGTTCAGCACTCAAAGTTTAATGATTTCTTGATTTCATCTAGGGATGCACCGATCCAATACCAGTATCGGTATTGGTCCCGATATTAAACAAAGTTCTAGATCGGGTATCTGTGGCAATGGACCCGATCCATAGGGGCAATCTATACAGTTTATATCTATGCTGAGCTTCGTGTGTGATGTAACGTTATGTGCCAGCGACATGCAGTGCAGTGGCACGTGCAGTTTTCCAAATGGAGCGAGAAAGGTGAGACATCAGCTGTCCGTTGTAATTATTGTGGGACCAACGCGAGCGCGCGCGGTCAGCTGTCCTATTGTGGGACAGCTCACGGAGATGTGTGTGCGCCGCACACACATCTCCTCCATGAGCTGTCTGCTGTCCTCTGTGCTCTGAGTGCACGCGCGGCGCGCACGCTCCAGCCTGCGGACCAAAGCGCAAGTCACAGCCTGGAGATGTGTGCGCACCGCACCCCAGCATCTCCTTCGCTGAGCAGAAAATATTTGTCAGAAACGGCTCTACCTGAACTGCACGGTAAAGTGTGCAAACGCATATTGGAGGAGATAAAAGATGTTAAAGCCATGAGTTTCACGACAGACATTTGGAGCTCTGACGTCTCCCCCGTGTCACTTTTAAGTTTAACGGCACACTGGCTGGATGAGAGTTTTGTGCCACACAGCGCAATGTTGAACGCAACAAACTTTCGTGGGTCACACACCAGTGAAGCGATAGCAGCTAGCCTGAAGGAAATGTTTGACAAGTGGCAAATTCCGTTGAGCAGCAGGGGCGGTTCTGGGGTGGGGCCAACAAGGGCCGGTGCCCCTGGAGCCTGGCCCTACCTGTGGCCCACCCTCCGTAGGGCAGCCAATGTTGTTATATAATTTTGGACTGAGAAACTGAACCAAGACTTCACCTAACAGTTATTTTCATTATAATTTTATTTGCTTATTAATATATTTTCTTCAGTCAATACAAATACTGTCTGTAAAATGTTTAATATTTTTCTCATTTGATTTTTTAAACCATTTTCTTTGGTTACAATGGTTAATCACTGCTTTAAAAAAATAAGAGAGAATATTTTGAATTCCTAATTGCACTCACTGAACAAGTTAAATTTAAAGATTTTTTTTAATGTGTTCGACTAAGCTTGTGAACAGTTATTTTATTTAAGATTGCTGTACTGGTGCATAGTTATAAAATAAATGTGCAATTCAGTAGTTCATTTATGTCTGTTTTTTTTTTAATAGGAAAGAAATGTTTCAATTAATGCTGTTTTTCAATATCGGATCGGATCTGTATCGGCCGATACTAAACTTCAGATATCGGAATCGGTATCGGAAGTAAAAAATGTGGATCGTGCATCCCTAATTTCATCCATATCTTCCATATTTCCAACCAGTGCTTCTTGTTTCCTTTGTCCCAGTCTATTCGACATTTTTTATTATTTCATCCATATCTTCCGTATTTCCAACCAGTGCTTCTCGTTTCCTTTGTCCCCGTCTATTCGACATTTTTTTAATTAATTTTATGTTCAAATATTGGTAGACTATCAACTTGCTAGTTGAAAGTCGAAGGCTGATCACGACGGTCACCAACCATTAGCTGGTAGCTGTGGCCTTATAGCTACAATAACCAGGTCAGTGAACAGATCCAAGAGCCCGCGGGTCTAACCACGGCAAGTCTGCTTGAGTAGGCACACAAATCCAGTGGCTGCAATCCGCAACCCACGTCCCCCGACAAGCTGGTCCCACGATGGCCCGCGTCGTCCGCCGGAGAAGCTCAGCAGCCCTCACCAGAATCTACTTCCCCGACAAAGCCCGTCCAAGGCGTTGTCCACAACAGCCCGCCGGAGAAATCCAGTGGCCCCACCAGCCAGTCGTCAGGAGCAATCCTGCGAGACAACGCCCAGGGCAGAAGGCCGATCAGGGAGGCAGCACCGAGGAGTTCTTTGTGTTTTCAAATGACTACATAAATGAGGTGGTAACTGTCCTCTGGGCGACAGGCAGTGACGACTGGTGAAATTTCCACCGGGGGGGTGCTTCTAATACATTGTCCGGGAAGTGTTACGGTATGATCCCCGAAGCTTTAATCCAGGCAGGAGGCAGCTGGCTCAGCTAGGCTGTAAATTGAGGGGACCTCTAGAATTATTGAAGCAGATGAAACCCTCATCCTTTCTCTGCTCCCAAACAGCAAAATGCCTACTCGGCATCCGCATGTGTTATTCACAGCTAAACTGCTTTCATCTGGTGTGGACTATCATGCGTTTGTTTAAATATGACTTCAGTCCAAACCTGAGTCCACAAAGATCACAAGCAAATGCTTTCTGTCCTGTGTGGACTATCATGTGTCTGTTAAATAAATCTGACTTCTGTCCAAACCTGTGTCCACAAAGATCACAAGCAAATGCTTTCTGTCCTGTGTGGACTATCATGTGTGAGTTTAAATGCGACTTCCGTCCAAACCTGCATCCATGTTACGACCGAAACACAGTCAAAACATATTAATGGACACTGAACACAGAAGACGTTTTAACAGAAATTTTATTAACTAAAACTAAGGGTGACCAAGCTGGTGAGGTCCCTTCTGGCTTCTCCCACCAAGCCTGGAGCGTCATCTCCTGGAACAGCGCCCTATAAAAAAAAACTAAAGAAAATTAAAGTACAAAGAAAAGATGGATAGGTGAGTATGGCCAAACTTAGGAAAACGTTGCCCAGGCAAACCCAACCCGGTAGGGCCATAGTGTTCTCCCCCAGGCGACGATCTATCTATAATTTATAAGGCCCTCACTTAACCAAAAGGAAAAATACGAAATAAATACGAAAACTAGGCTACCAAACCTCACCCATCAAAAGTACAAATAAATCCAAAAAGAGAAAAAAGCATTTAACAGTCCCTCACAGTGGACCACAGCAGTCCTCCTTCAGAACAGCTGAACAGACACTGGCCTCAGTGTCACTCAATTAAGCCTTTTAGGCTCAAACACAACCACACTCCTCCTAAATCCAAAACTAAATCACTAGTAGCACTTAAGGTGCTTTAACCTACACCAAACTCTGCTTTAGGCAGCCAGAGTCACTTTTAGAGCTCAAAGCAGCTCAACTATACTCCCCCTGGAGCACACACACTAACAGTCAGAGAGGGTGGAGATCTCCCTGTGTTAGTTTATCACACAACTCTAAAACTGTGTGTCAACACTCGGTTTAATTACCTTTAAAGTGTCTTCAACCAGGACTTGGTTCACAAGTCCAGCATCCACACTTGATCAGCAAGCCAGATCCTGCTCCATCAAGTCTCCACACTGCTCAAGGCACTGCCTGTGAAATATAAAGGCAGGAGCTGCAGGTGAACACCTGTGCTGCTCAATTAAGCTTGATTAGGACTTGGCTGAGTAAAAAAAAGGTGAGTTCTTCCTGAACCAGCAGGCTGCAACAAACTGCAGCAGGTTACAGAGAAAAAAAAACATACAGGAGGGTGCAGTAAGCTTAGACTGTTGTTTTTAAACACATTAAAAACTCTGGGGTGCATAACAATCCACAAAGATCACAAGCAAATGCTTTCTGTCCTGTGTGAATACACATGTGTGAGTTTAAATCTGACTTCTGTCCAAACCTGTGTCCACAAAGATCACAAGCAAATGTTTTCTGTCCTGTGTGGACTATCATGTGTCTGTTTAAATCCGACTTCTGTCCAAACCTGTGTCCACAAAGATCACAAGCAAATGCTTTCTGTCCTGTGTGAACTATCATGTGTTTGTTTAAATATGACTTCTGTCCAAACCTGTGTCCACAAAGATCACAAGCAAATGTTTTCTGTCCTGTGTGGACTAATATCATGTGTGAGTTTAAATCTGACTTCTGTCCAAACCTGTGTCCACAAAGATCACAAGCAAATGGTTTCTGTCCTGTGTGAATAAACATGTGTTTGTCTAAATCTGACTTCTGTCCAAACCTGTGTCCACAAAGATCACAAGCAAATGGTTTCTGTCCTGTGTGAATCAACGTGTTTGTTTAAATCTGACTTCTGTCCAAACCTGTGTCCACAAAGATCACAAGCAAATGCTTTCTGTCCTGTGTGGACTATCATGTGTGAGTTTAAATGTGACTTCCGTCCAAACCTGCATCCACAAAGATCACAAGCAAATGCTTTCTGTCCTGTGTGAATCATCATGTGTTTGTTTAAATCCGACTTCTGTCCAAACCTGTGTCCACAAAGATCACAAGCAAATGATTTCTGTCCTGTGTGGACTATCATGTGTCTGGTTAAATCTGACTTCTGTCCAAACCTGTGTCCACAAAGATCACAAGCAAATGCTTTCTGTCCTGTGTGAACTATCATGTGTTTGTTTAAATCTGACTTCTGTCCAAACCTGTGTCCACAAAGATCACAAGCAAATGTTTTCTGTCCTGTGTGGACTAATATCATGTGTGAGTTTAAATCTGACTTCTGTCCAAACCTGTGTCCACAAAGATCACAAGCAAATGGTTTCTGTCCTGTGTGAATCAACATGTGTCTGTTTAAATGTGATTTCTGTCCAAACCTGTGTCCACAAAGATCACAAGCAAATGTTTTCTGTCCTGTGTGGACTATCATGTGTCTGTTTAAATCTGACTTCTGTCCAAACCTGAGTCCACAAAGATCACAAGCAAATGGTTTCTGTCCTGTGTGAATCAACATGTGTTTGTTTAAATCTGACTTCTGTCCAAACCTGTGGCCACAAAGATCACAAGCAAATGCTTTCTGTCCTGTGTGAACTATCATGTGTGAGTTTAAATGTGACTTTCGTACAAACCTGCATCCACAAAGATCACAAGCAAATGCTTTCTGTCCTGTGTGAATCATCATGTGTTTGTTTAAATCTGACTTCTGTCCAAAGCTGTGTCCACAAAGATCACAAGCACATGTTTTCTGTCCTGTGTGGACCATCACGTGTTTGTTTAAATCTGACTTCTGTCCAAACCTGTGTCCACAAAGATCACAAGCAAACGATTTCTGTCCTGTGTGGACTATCATGTGTCTGGTTAAATCTGACTTCTGTCCAAACCTGTGTCCACAAAGATCACAAGCAAATGCTTTCTGTCCTGTGTGGACTATCATGTGTGAGTTTAAATGTGACTTCCGTCCAAACCTGCATCCACAAAGATCACAAGCAAATGCTTTCTGTCCTGTGTGAATCATCATGTGTTTGTGTAAATCTGACTTCTGTCCAAACCTGTGTCCACAAAGATCACAAGCACATGTTTTCTGTCCTGTGTGGACCATCACGTGTTTGTTTAAATCTGACTTCTGTCCAAACCTGTGTCCACAAAGATCACAAGCAAATGTTTTCTTTCCTGTGTGGACTATCATGTGTCTGGTTAAATCTGACTTCCGTCCAAACCTGTGTCCACAAAGATCACAAGCAAATGTTTTCTGTCCTGTGTGGACTATCATGTGTGTCTTTAGACTACCCTTTTGGTTAAATGTTTTTCCACAGTCTTCACAACTAAATGAGTTCTGTCTTGACTGGTTTTTCTTGAATGAGCCTCCAGTTTTCTTCACTTTTAAACGTTCCTCGATAACCAAACAACTTGAAGACGTCTCTGACTGACTCGTCTTGTGAAATTGTTTCCCATGCTCAGTGAAGCTGCAAGATTTGTTGACAGTGTTTATGCCTGACTCAGGAGCTCTGCTCTCCTTCCAGTCTTTGTCACAGTCTTCAGGTTCTGACCCAGAGTCTGATAAGTCTTTTAGCTGAGAGTCAGAGTCCTTCACCTCATCACCTTCATCATCCTCACTGACTTCAGTCTCTGAAGAGCTGCAATCATCTCCATAAGTATTTAGATCTGGGTTCCTGGTAGTTTCTCCTTCTCCACAGTCCTCTCCACCAGTTGCTGCTTTCATCTGGTCAGCTGAGCTGCTGGTTGGAAGATCTTCCTCTTTTACTTGGTGCTGATGAAGCTGTAAAAACAGAGGCTTCTCTTCATCTTCCTCATTCTTCCAAGGAACAGCAGTGAATGCAAACCCGGTGTCATCAGTCTCCTTTTTCACACAAAACTGCTCTCCCTCTTGACTGGTCCACAGTTCCTCCTCTTCCTCCTTTATGTTGAGGGTCTCTGGATCCTGTTGGTCCACACCAAGCATCCGTACTTCAGGAGCTTCTTCTTTAATCAGCACCTTCTGCTGAACATCTGCAGGGACCACTGAAAACATAATCACGCACAATTATAACTTTATATTTACACATACAGTGGTGCTTGAAAGTTTGTGAAGCCTTTAAAACTTTCTAAATTTCTGTATAAAAATGACCTAAAACATGAGATCAATAATGCAATACCGTATTTTCCTCCCTATATCCCTCCTACTTCCGCTCTCGACAGAGCAAGTCGCATATCTTTTTGCTCCTACCCTCCCTAAGTTTTCCTCCTCCCTGCTTGCTTTTTGTCTCGTCCGTGACTCTTCAGCGCTCACTCGAACCAATTTGCGATGGATTTAATAAATTGGGCTGTTTCATCTATAGATAAGATTTTTTCCACGAAGCGGACCGGGCCAGGAGAAGCGGTCTGCCCCTCTGACACGCACGCTGTCGGATACATGATGGACTCGTGGGGACAGTGGCAACCCATGTGTTTGACCGTCTTGTCTGTCGAAGACGTGGAAGATTTGTGGATTATTGGGATATTGGTGGCAGCTGCTCTGTTTTTTGGCGTGAGCGGAGCTGTCTGTTACTGGAAGATCAGGAAGACTTCGGCGGCTATCGGCGCGCTGGCCAAACTTCCTGATCAGCAAGATTCTCTGATCCGGGCTGTGAGCTCCTCATCCCAGCTGTTGTACGAACTGAACCGCACGATGGGAGCGGCGGTAGACCACCGCGGACCTGCGGTGCGCTTTGGAACTCGTTTACAGCCGCCCGGCCTCAATCAGGGCACAGATGGGGGTTCGTAGCTTCGGAACCTCATATGATTCGGCGATTTTGGACCTGAACAGCACCTGGACTTGGAAGGCTGCAGTCAAAAAGAACACTGTGGCCTGGATTGAAGATAAACAATAACTATCTAATCTAGTTTCTGCACGACCTTGGAAAAAGAAGAAGGCTGTCTGCTGGAAACTATTCTCCTGGAGTGAAGCTGAGAGACCTTGCTGACCCCCCTCCCCCCCAGAGGTCTCTGCACTGATCTTCTGACCAGAAAGTTCATTCTCAATTGGACTGCTCTGACTGACGAAGCCCTCTGGAGTGAGGGTGAAACGTTTCTACTAAAAAGAAACTGTCCAGATGAACTGATTGAGAATGAGCGGATTTGATACCTGGACTATTGAGAATGAACTTTCTGGTCTTGAACCACTTTGGACATGTCTGCCTGCCTGGGAGGAGTCGACGAGGGACAAGCCCCCAGAAACCATCTTGGCTACAGCAAACTGGTTGGTCCACTTAAGTTGTTTACTTGGTGGGGTAGCTTCAGTTTGCTTTGGACTGCTCTGACTGACGAAGCCCTCTGGAGTGAGGGTGAAACGTTTCTACTAAAAAGAAACTGTCCAGATGAACTGATTGAGAATGAGCGGATTTGATACCTGGACTATTGAGAATGAACTTTCTGGTCTTGAACCACTTTGGACATGTCTGCCTGCCTGGGAGGAGTCGACGAGGGACAAGCCCCCAGAAACCATCTTGGCTACAGCAAACTGGTTGGTCCACTTAAGTTGTTTACTTGGTGGGGTAGCTTCAGTTTGCTTTGGACTGCTCTGACTGACGAAGCCCTCTGGAGTGAGGGTGAAACGTTTCTACTAAAAAGAAACTGTCCAGATGAACTGATTGAGAATGAGCGGATTTGATACCTGGACTATTGAGAATGAACTTTCTGGTCTTGAACCACTTTGGACATGTCTGCCTGCCTGGGAGGAGTCGACGAGGGACAAGCCCCCAGAAACCATCTTGGCTACAGCAAACTGGTTGGTCCACTTAAGTTGTTTACTTGGTGGGGTAGCTTCAGTTTGCTTTGGACTGCTCTGACTGACGAAGCCCTCTGGAGTGAGGGTGAAACGTTTCTACTAAAAAGAAACTGTCCAGATGAACTGATTGAGAATGAGCGAATTTCAAGCTAGTAATACAGTACAAACTAACATGCACATAGTTATATATACAGTATATATACTACACATAATCAACATTACACAGGTTGTGTGACAGGTTATTGCACAAATAGTGACATTGAGATTGAATTATTAGTTATTACCAGTTGTTCAGTGTTATTTATTGATTATTTATCCACACCACCCCGTCAACCCATATCCTACAGCCCGTTGATGAGTTCTTCCTGTTCTTAAATGACCTTGACCTTGGATCAAAGCAACGGGACCTTGCTGACCGGTACGGTGTCCATCAGTCCACGGTCAGCCGGATCATCACAGCAACTTTTTATTGACAGTACTCGGCTCAATTAGGACCTGATACCTGAAGAGCAGATACATAAATCTACCTGCAGACTTCAGGACTACTGTACCCTGACACTACAGTCACACTACTTACTACTTGTAAGAAAATAAAATGTTCAAAACATTCTGACTTTGTCTTCTTATTATCACCCAAAAAAATGTGTATGTTGATTTAAGACAGGCTTAGAGTTCAGTTTTATTTTAGCCAGTTTATTAAAAACAAATTTGATGATGATGTTACATTACTGTAGAAAACGTATGAGTCAAGCTAAATGAGGCACAAGATTTAAACAGTTTATAGCATTACAGCTTCTGACTTTAAGTCACAGCTTCCTCGACTGCTATTGGAGATTTAAAAACATGTAATCAGTCAGACAAAGGTAACTGAAGAAGCAGCTCTTCTGTTCAACGGCCACACAGAGGGTTTCCACATGGATCACATGTCCTTCGTCTTCAGTGCATCAGTGGAGCAACTTGTTTGTATTTGGTGTTTGTATCCGATCTCAGCTCACAAACATCCAGGCTGGACCAGCTGGCTCCCTCCTCCTCATCATCACTGGTGTCCTGTACAGTGAAAGAAAACATCTCTTATTAAGAGCTGCTATAAACAGTGAGATTCACAAAACCATATAGCAGACATGTGTTGAATATAAAGAGTTTATATTGTCTGATATTTAACTTCAACTCAAGCTTTGTACACAAACTTGAATTAAAATAACTTGTGTTTCTAAATCTGGTCTAAATCTCCTGCCTCCTTGTTTGAAACTGAACTGTCAGGTGGCTTTGACTCAAACAGTGGGACTTCTGGCTGTTCCTCATGGACTGTAAACACTCAGCCCTATTACTGTGACTTCTCCTGCCTCCTTGTTTGAAACTAACATTTGTGTTAATCAGAAACATTGTACATACAAAACACGTTTACTCAACAATTTAGCAAGGTTAACTATGTTAGCTGTGTTAGCCTACATGATGCAGTTTGGTGAACTGAAAACAAATACTGACTTACCTTCATAGTTATTTATGTAGTTGGACACATAAAGCTTAAATCCTTTGTCTTTCTTAGATGTGGGCGCTTTAGACAAGGTCTGAATAATTCTGTACACATCATTGACTGTCGGCAAGTCCTGCAGAGATTGCGTGAAGAACGCCATCCTGTGCCTGTGAACCGGAAGTGCGCCGTCTGGCCCATGAATGCGGAAGTGCTAGAACGGAAGTCCGTGGCATATAACCTATTATTCACTGCTCTCTAAAATAGTAATTATAATCCATCCTTTATTTTACTTTTTAAAAATTATTACAGGTCTCTTGTAAATACCATACCATTTTATTTATACGACTTAGGACGGCCTCGACTTACGGGAATCCGACTTTACAAACGCA
>JBBPBX010060948.1:0-21271 GCA_038048925.1 Garcialebias charrua
CGCAATGTGCCGGCACGTCTTCGTCATGTTTACATGTTCAAGAACGCAAGTATAGCCGTGAGTTCCTGCTTGATGTCGGAAAAACCGCTCATTTGGGAATAAACAGTGAACTCCAGGAGAAGCTACATGAGCTCGAACAGAAGCTACATGAGCTTCGTGACTGCGGCCTGCTTTGGAAGCCAGCCCCGAGCCTCCTTTCATCGCGCCCGCCGTGGAAGCGCCACAAGCGGCTGGACAGAAAGCGGAAGCCAGCCCTGAGCCTCCCTTCATCGCGCCCGCCGTGGAAACGCCACAAGCGGCGTGACAGAAAACAGAAGCGGGGTAAACGCGGAGGTGTCAGAGCTAGGCTAGCAGCTAGCCCACACAAACCGGCGATCCCATCCATGGTTTTGGCTAACGTGCGCTCCTTGGACAATAAACTGGATTATATACGCCTGCTACGAACGACACAAAAGACTGTGAGAGACTGTTGTGTGTTTGTATTCACGGAAACGTGGCTCAACAACAACGTTCCGGACCATGCTGTTCAGCTAGGGGAGCTAACATGCTACAGAGCGGACCGAACCCTCGAGGGAGGTAAGAGATGGGGAGGGGGGCTCTGTGTTTACATCAACAAAGCATGGTGCCTGGATGCTGCTGTGGTCTACAAACACTGCTCACCTTTAGTGGAGTTCATGACTATTAAATGCAGACCGTTCTATTTACCGAGGGAGTTTACAGCTGTTTTGATTGTTGCTGTATATATTCCTCCAAGCTCCAACAGCAAAGTTAGAAGTGAGGCTTTGAATGAACTATATCTGCACATCAGTGAGCAACAAACAGCCCATCCTGATGCTTTTCTCATCACGGCTGGTGATTTCAACCATGCAGATTTAAAGAGTGTATTTCCAAAAACATACAAAAACATAAACTTTGCAACAAGAGGAAACAACACACTGGACCAAGTTTACACCACCATGAAAAATGCCTACAGAGCCCTCCCCCTCCCCCACATTGGTGCTTCTGACCATATCTGTGTTATGCTAAAGCCAGCATACAGGCCGCTGGTGAAAGTCACAAAACCAGTCCGCAAGCAGATACGAGTGTGGCCAGAGGGGTCTTCAGAGGCACTCCAGGACTGTTTTGACACCACAGATTGGGGTATGTTCAAAGAAGCTGCTACCACAAACAACAACACATGTCTCCAGGAGTACTCAGACACTGTATGTTCATACATCGCCAAGTGCATTGATGATGTTACCAACCTCAAAACCATCACTGTTCGGGCTAATCAGAAGCCATGGCTGACAGCTGAGGTTCACAGACTCCTGAAAGCCAGGAATGCTGCCTTCAAAGCGAGAGATCAGGTGGGCCTGAAGGCAGCCAGAAAGAACCTGGCCCAGGGCATCAGAGAGGCCAAGGAGCAGTATTCCAGGAAAATAGCTCACCGTTTCAAGGACAGCAAGGATACACGCAGTCTGTGGCAGGGAATACAGACCATCACAGACTACAAACCACCCCCCCCAGACCTGTGACAGCTCAACCTCTACGCTGAATGAACTGAATGAGTTCTTTGCTCGGTTTGAGGCAAGTAACAGCACACCTGCACATAAACTCCCCCCCTCTCCTGATGGCCAGGTGCTGGCGCTGTCCTCAGACAGCGTAAGGCGATCATTTATCAAGATTAATGCCCGGAAGGCCTCTGGTCCTGACAACATACCTGGTCGTGTGCTGAAGGACTGTGCAGGGGAACTCGCAGCGGTCTTCACGGACATCTTTAACATCTCACTGAGCCAGGCCATCGTCCCCACCTGTTTCAAAGCCACCACCATCATCCCTGTCCCAAAGAAGGCAACGCCCGCATGCCTCAATGACTATCGCCCAGTAGCACTCACCCCCATCCTGATGAAGTGCTTTGAACGGCTAGTCATGAAAAGCATCACATCTGTCCTCCCTGCCTCCCTGGATCCCTTCCAATTTGCATACCGACCTAATCGCTCAACCGACGATGCCATCTCCTCTGCCCTCCACACAGCTCTCACACATCTGGACACGAAGGACTCTTATGTTAGAATGCTGTTCATCGACTTCAGCTCGGCATTCAACACCATCATCCCCCAACAGCTCATCCATAAACTGGACAGTCTGGGGCTGAACACCTCAATGTGTAACTGGCTGCTAGACTTCCTGACCGGGAGACCACAGACAGTACGGATCGGGAGTAACACATCTAGCACCATCACATTGAACACAGGGGCCCCACAAGGATGTGTGCTGAGCCCCCTTCTATTCACCCTGCTAACACACGACTGCACACCATCGTACAGCTCCAACCACTTCATCAAGTTTGCGGACGACACAACAGTGGTAGGTCTCATCAGCAACAACGATGAGACGGACTACAGGAACGAGGTGAGCCGCCTGGCCTTGTGGTGCGGACACAACAATCTCACTCTCAACGTGGAGAAGACAAAGGAGATTGTCGTGGACTTCAGGAAGAGGGATGCACAACATGCCCCTCTGACCATCAACAGCACCGCAGTGGAGAGAGTGGACAGCACCAAGTTCCTGGGAGTGCACGTCTCAAAGGACCTGTCCTGGAGCAGGAACACTGCAGCACTGGCCAAGAAGGCTCACCAGCGCCTCTACTTTCTCCGCAAGCTGAAAAGGGCTGGAGCTTCAACCCCCATCATGTGCACCTTCTACAGGGGTGCCATAGAAAGTGTCCTGACCAGCTGCATCACGGTGTGGTTTGGTGCATGCACTGCATCATGCCGCAAGAGCCTCCAGCGCATCGTGAAAGCAGCTGAGAAGATCGTCGGCACCTCCTTGCCCTCACTGCAGGACTTACACAGCAAACGCCTCACTCGGAAAGCCCACTGCATGGCAGGTGATCCCACACACCCACTACACAGCCGCTTTAGACTGCTGCCATCAGGGAGGAGACTGAGGAGTCTCCAGGCTCGAACCAGCAGACTGAGAGACAGCTCTGTTCATCAGGCAGTCAGAATGCTAAACACTCTGCCTGCTCTGCCTCCCCTCCCATTTGAACTGCCTTAACACAAAAAACTTTCTCACACATTACCACTCAACACAAAGTTTTTAACACTGGACCCTGTGTCATCAAACGGGTTATTCACTAAACTCTCGGTCATGTACTCATTCAGTTTGCACTACTTCTCATATTTGCACTAATGTTTGTATTACATTACTGCCTATAGTCATACTACTGTTTACATTCACTGTTTACATTTATTAATACGGTTTACATTTATTACTACTGCTTTACATTTATTACTACTGTTTACATTTACACTACTTTTATCTACACTACTGTTTACATTTATTACTACTGCTTTACATTTATTACTACTGTTTACATTTACACTACTTTTATCTACACTACTGCAGATACATATACAGCATTCTCTGACTAGCCTTATCTAAGGATGCCAAATGTGCCTTATGTGCCTCACTGCATATGCCACTTTGCCTCTATACCAACATCAACTACCTCATACATATACTGTGTACATTAACTTATATGCTGCTGTGCCACTCTTTGCAAATGTCAATGCTAGAACCTTCAGTTTATTTTATAGATATACTTTTTATACTTTTTATACTACTATGCAAAAACTCAGGACAGTATTACACTTTTATTATTTCATTTTATGCTTATGTTCATTGGGTGTTTGGTGTTTCAGGGGTGTTTGGTGTTTCAGTGTTGGTGTAAATTTTCATACTTTTATACTATTATGAAAAAACTCAGGACAGTGTTACACTTTTACTATTTTATGCTTATGTTTATTAAATGTTTTAGTGTTTAGTGTTTAGATGGTTACTGTTGCACCGAGGGACTGAGAGAAACGCAATTTCGGTCCTGTGTATGTCCTGTACATATTGCAGTTCTGACAATAAAGTTGACTTTGACTTTGACTTTGATTAGTTTCCCGGCCCTGTTCTGTTAATTGTTCCCAGGTGTGTGTCGTTACTTCTTGTCTTGTCTGTGTGTATATCTTTGTCTGCCAGTCTGTCTCTGTGGTGTCCTCGTTGGGTATGACCTGTCTGATCCAGTCTGTCCTGATCTGCCCTGTTCTGATCCAGTCTGTCCTGATCTCTGTGAGTAAGTTTAAAGCTGCCCTGTCGGCTCTTTAATTTGTTATTAAAAGTATTTATTTTTATAATCCTTGAGTCTGACTCTTGTCTGTACCATTGGGTTCAAGCCTGCCTGTAAACCCTGACAAACAAAATAAATCTTAAACATTTATGGCATTTGAACATAACTAAAAATAACAAGTAAAATGCAAGCATGTGTGTAAAATATAAATGTCAAGGTTCTGGTTTTTGGATTCAAAATAACCAGACACAAGAGTAAAAATTAGGACAGTTTTTATTAATTTTTGCAGCTGCAGGAAGGGTCAGGATCCCACAGAGGTGACAGGTCTTCACAAGAGAGTGGAGAGAGAGTCACCTGTCAAAGTCTGGATCAATGGCGTCACTGGAACTGGTGCAGAGCAGCTGCAAAGTAACGCTGCAATAACGTGGTTCATGGGGTGGTAAATCCAAGAGTCCGAGAGACGAAGCAGGGGTCATGCATGCATAGATAGTCAGAATCCTAATAACAAGTCCAAAATAGTCAAACCATAATCAGAAATCTGTAGGCAGACGAAGTAGTCAAAACCAGGGTCAGATGGGCAGACACAATCAGGTGAGGAGCAAGCAGAACGGTAAATCCTAATGATGAGGCGTGAGGTCGAAATCCAAAGATCAAGGCATGAACCAGAACAAGAAGAAAAGATGGCTTTATATCAGGGACCATGAGAGGTATAATACCTCTGGCAGGGACTGAGTGGGAGCTTGGGGTTTAAGAAGGGTAGGACACAGTTGAACGGCATGATAGCTGATTAATGTGAAAGAGCAGAGTGGGCAGGGTAATAACAGGGCAGGGAAACATAACATGATGACTAGAAACATGACAGGAGGGGTTGAGAGTGAGGCAGGGGACAGAGGATGTGATCATAACAATTAAAGAACAGCAAGCTCGTCAAGATGTCTAAACTCGTTTTATTACAGTTCTCACTATAGTTATTACAGTAATATTATTTGAACCGTCAGTGTCAAAACTGTTATGCAAAACTGGACTAAGCACTTTAAAAGTCAGTTGCTCTCTCTGGTTCTAACTGACCAAAGAATCACAAGTTGGCGGTTCATAAAAAAAGAAACAAAAAAAAAGCTAAATTAAGGAGGCCCAACACTGTCCTATGTTTGAACTCCAGGTTCAATCCTGCTATTCTCAGACAGAGCTTGTGTTTCATGCCTTCTCTCTTGGCCAAGGGGAACTCGAGGTGGGGTGGGGTTGTGGGGTGCATGGCATAATCATCGGAGCATGTATTTACCTTTTCCAATATCCGCAGGCTACACAGAGGCAGTTTTCTGAGGAAGCCACATGAGAGCCTGCCGCTCAGAGCACATGTGGTGTAAACAGCGCATATGTATGGAAGCATGTGTGTGTAGTTCTGACGGGGCTGGGGCAACCCAGATGGAGGGAGCAGGGTGGAGAAAGGTAAAGGCGTTACTTAAAAAAGCACAATCTGTTTCTGTTCCAACAGAAGTTTGATTCAGTCTTTGCAGAAGGTGACCTCCACTTAACAGAACTTTAATGACGGATTTCATCCTTGATACCATGAAAACTGAGATAACCACTGATTGTTGTAGTTTTAATAAAATTGGTTATTTTTTATATTTGGGAAAAGTCCATTTTTTGTAATGTGTGACCTCTCATTTTTAAAACTGAAGTGAGTACATAAGTAGCGCAGACAATATTAAATACTGACCGCTTATAAATGTTAAGAAAAAAAGGCAAAATGTTGAATAACAAAAGTGAAATTTAATTAACTTGATATCATCCCGATGTAGACTGACATCTGCTCCCCGTAAATCTGAACAGGAAAAAGTTGTTAAAGAAAGTGTACAAAGCATAGCAAACATGTCTGAACAGCAACAAAAAATCTACAGGTAGATACCGTACTTTCCGCCCTTTAAGTCGCTCTGCCCCATAAGTCACATTAGTCCAATTATGTCCAATAAAGTGGAAAAATCCATAAACATGTTGCACCTCCATATACGTTGCATCTATTATGCATCACGGCTGACGCGTCGCGTATGTTACGCGTCACCGCAAATGGCCACAGGAGCGTGCACGCTAGGACTTTAACAAGATTAACATGTTAGAACAATTATGTGTTTGCTGAAAATTATAGCAAAGATGTATCTGAGCTGAACTTTTGATGATGATTTATTTGATGATGATTTATTTGTTTTCTCAGGGACAGTGCACAACAATACATTGACCTACAAAAACAGGAAAGATGCATTGTGCCAGGTTATAGTAATAATACTAATTTCCGCCTGTAGTCCCATGTTTTCCATAATAAATGCACGTAATGGTCAAATCAGCTGGACTTAAATTGTTTCGCTTTGACGGTCTTCCAAATGGTCGTGCGCGCTGCAAAAATAAATTAGAAATAAATCGAATTTTCGCTCAAATATCTCCTAAAGCTAAACAGTTGTAAATGTCCATCCAGTGATTACTTTCTGTAAGTTTAATCAAAATCTGTCTTGTGGTTCATGAGTTATTTTGATGCCAAACACTGAGGTAACTGAACCGTAGTTCAGACCTCCAGAGAGCAGGAGGCCGTGCTGCGACAGAGTGAGTCCGAGCAGAGGAGGCTTCTGTCGGACACATGAGCTGGGAACGGTCGGTGGACCCTTGCGGCCGAAAGTAGTACTGCTCCATTTTTTTTTCGTCAGAATGAATGGAAACGGTCATATCTCAGCCAAAAATTGGTCTAAAAATATGGGGGGAAATCCCTAAATATGTCGCTTCGCCCCATAAGTCGCAGGACATGAAAATTAGTTTTTTTTTTTTACTGAGACTTATAGGCCGGAAAAATACGGTAGATTGCGCACGCACACACACACCCACACACACACACAAAATCACACAATCTCAATAATACCTAATCTATACAAGAGTGGTTAACCAGAGTTAACAAAAGTTGAAGTTATAGCAGTTTTAGTAAACCTGTAAACAACTTTGTGTGATCTTTTGCTATACTGCAGGATTTTGTAAAATGTGTTAGTGCTCCAAATGTACCAGTGTTTTGAGATATTTTACTAAAAAGCAGGGTTACCGGTACTCCCCAACTTAATAGCAATTTATTTTCTGCAAAGATCTTTCACAATGTTCAGAGCACGAGTTGGGAATGACTGCCAGCTACTACCACATTAAATATTTACTCAAGGTCTTTATCACTGACCGAGTAATTGTCATTTTCGTGTTTTGTAAGTTCAGCTGAATGTGGCGGACATCTTGAAGTTGATCAATCAATTACTTGTGTAGAGGTTTTTTTAATCTGTTCTGAAGTTTATGAAATACATTTTTCTAACAAGACAGACAAATGAATACACACACAGACACAAGCAAAAGCCTATTGCCTGCCACCAACAAGAACATGGCAGTACTGTAATAAAATGTACAAGTTTAAGAGAAATTAAGTTGGCAAAGCTTTATTATATATATTTTTCAAAAGATTTAAAAAAATATATATAAAGTTTTGCGGGATACAGTAAACCATACATGCCATAGAAGAAAAAAAATAAACAACAACATTCATAATAATAATATTGTAAACAACATGAAGATCAAAGTGAAATAATATGGCAAGTGTAAAATGGGAAAACTCAAATGTTTATGCTGATATTTTTATACATTACACCATGGTGAACCAGTCAACAGACAAGGAGCTAAATCCAATTAAACAAATAAAGACAGAGATAGAAACAAGGAAACAACAGACAGATACAGTCAAATTCTTCATTCTTCATTACTTCGCATCATGAATTGTGAATAGCTAGTATGTTTAATTAGTCGAGGTGGGGCTGCAACATGTTGAAGCCTCAGCATTTGAGTCAATTCATGACTTTTAACCAAATTCTCCAGAACCCCACCCTGGACCAGCATAAAGACTCCTTGTCCTTTCCATGAGTGTGTGTGTGTGTTTTTTAAGCAGCTTTTAAAGCAGGTATGAGAAACAGGACAGAATTTTGGTTGAAAACACTTTGGTCTGTGGAAGGAGACCAGAGTATCAGGAGAAAACGTATGCACGGAGAGAACATGCAAACTCTACCCATGGATGCCACCCTGGTTGGGATTTGATTTGGCGATGTCCTTCTTGCTGAGAGGTGGCAGGTCTACCAACTGTGTCACTGTGATATATGAAATATCGAAACATGTGATACGTAAAATGGGGGCAGCACGGTGGCGCATTCCAGTCCTGTGATGGACTTGCGACCTGTCCAGGGTGTCCTCCATCTCTCAAACAGTGACTGCTGGACATGGGCACCGGCGACCCCAATTACCCAAAAGGGAAGCTGTGGGTAAAGATAATGGATGGAAGGATGGAAAATTGATCATTTTCCTCAATGACTAGATGACCAAGTATAATATTGTTGTCTTATTTCTTTGACTGGGTTCTCTTTATCTGCCTTTAGGACTTGTGTGAAAATCTGATGATGTTTTAGGTAATACTTATTACCTGTGGCTGTGGCTAAGTGGCTCCATTGCAAGAGCTGGGGTTCAATTCCAACCACGGTCAAGTGTCCCTGCAA
This sequence comes from Garcialebias charrua, assembly GCA_038048925.1. Taxonomy (NCBI): domain Eukaryota; kingdom Metazoa; phylum Chordata; class Actinopteri; order Cyprinodontiformes; family Rivulidae; genus Garcialebias; species Garcialebias charrua. Next base: position 8,653 of record JBBPBX010060948.1, read on the forward strand.
GACACCAAACCCCTCATTGCCTCCGATGTGTGTCCCATCTGTGTATGAATGTGATAAAGTGCTGATTATTCTTTGTACATATCTAGTAGAGTGCTGTATGAATGGGTAAATGAGGACACAGATTGTGTAAAGAGCTTTGAGTATCTTGATCAGATAGAAAGGTGCTATATAAGTACACCCCATTTACTTACAGTACACAGAAATCTAGAAAATTCAAAAGTGTTCACAAACTTTCAAGCACCTCTGTATGTGCAGCAGGTGTTGTGTTTAGTTTGGTTTTCAGGGTGGATGGGGATACAGAGACAAACACAACACCTGAAGTTAGCCACGGGTTCAGAGGTGAACTTGCTAACTTTCCATAAAATCAGTGAAGTTATAGTTGAAGTTCAAGTGGGTTTATTGTTATTTCATCACATGTGGTACATGTAGTGAAATGAAATGACGTACACGGGGTCCCAGTTACATCCAACAATAGTAAAAAATATAAAGTGTAGAAAGAAACAGTAAATAAATGTGGGTTTGACTAAAGCCCATTTATTAGTCTGACATTTATTTGTCCCTTTAACATTTATTCCAACAGATAAATAAGAAAAATGCTGGTTTGCATAATTTTGATGATTATTTTCTTGTTGTGGTACTTTATGCACTTGTTTTGATTCAAATTGAACTGGAGCGTATTGTCTGTTTCCCAGCAGTTGAGACGAGGTGATGCTTATACTTTTACAACTTGTTTAGATGTCAGTGATTGTGGACTGAACCCAAATAATAATTTATTACTTGCTGTCAGACAAAATGATTCCTGTTGATGCATCTGCGTGCATGGATTAACTGAATTCAGGGGACATATTGCAAAATTCAGCGGGTTCGGATGTTGTCAGTCCATACAATGGGCGTTATCAACTGTTATCATCCCCATATGTATCAGCAAAACTGTCCAATCTACCTCCTAGCATGTTTGAAAAAAACGTCAGCGTTATTATCACTGTGAGCAGGCAGCATGTTTCTGTGAACCCGGAAGTGTTGTGTTTTTGTTTTTTTCAGCTTACGTAACTGTTTTCCTAAACCTAATCAAGACGCTAAACCTAACCCAAGACCCTTTACTCTAAACCTAACCACGTAGCTAAAGACGGAGCCTGCTGTCATCGCTTGTAACGGTGACAACGTACCTTTAAACCTCCTAGGAGGTACAGGAGGGGCAATCTGACCGCTACGAATGCGGATGATAATAACTGATAAGGGCAATTTAATGGTTGATAACATCCAAAGTGGGTGGCAAAATTAAGCCTATGTCAGTTTAAAACTGAGGAAATCCATGGTGAGAAACTGGTTTCACAATTACTTTTTTAATATTTTGATCCACAATCCTTGGTGGATAATCATTTGCTACATATGCTGCTTTGAAATTTTTTTTATCATTGCCTCCAATAACTTTTCATTTTAAATGCTTTTTTTAATGATTGTCTACTGTTGTCATCATTCTTTGTTTCACCAGGTCTCTCCTGTAAATGAGTCCTCGAGGCTCAATGAGACTAACCTGTATAAATAAAGGTTGAATTGAACTGAATTTGATTTTAAAGTTATTTCTGTAATATGACTTGCTAAAACTCATTTCCACTGTGTGGCCATTTAAAAGGCTTAAAAGTATATCTCAAAGTGAATCACTGTAACAAGTTAAATGCGTTCAGACAGACTCTTCCACTGGTACATTTTCATCTTTAAATCACTTCTTGGTCTGCTGCCTTCATACATCTCCTCCTACATGTCTCTGCGTGAGTGCAGCTACAGTGTGCGCTCTCAGGACATGATTACCTGCAGTGTTCTGCCAGTGAGAACTGAACTTGGAAAAAGGGCCTTCTCCTACTCTGCTCCTGCTTCATGGAATATCTTACAAAAAGACTTAAAGCTCTCGGCCTTGACCTCTCTAAATGGTTTTAAGAATCTGTTGGAATCCTGGCAAAAACCAATGCAGTCATGTTACTGTTACTTATTTTCTACATCTACATTATAATGTTTTGATACTTTAATATTTTATTTTAATTTGTTTAAAAAAATCTGTACTGTATTTCTCTCTTATGTTTGTCTATTGTTGATTGTTTAAGGACATTTCTACTGTTGCTGTTGTCATCATTCTTTAGTTTGTAGCAGGTGGTCGCTCTTGTAAATGAGTTCTCGAGGCTCAATGAGATTAACCTGATGAAATAAAGGTTGAATGAGTAAAATCTCCAGACATCTTTGTTTTTTCTCCTCCTTCTTCTCCTTTTTTTTCATTTTGCTAGCTCAACCACATTGCTGGTGTTTCTGTCAGCATAAGCTGTATCTTAATTGCTCTTTAGAGTTGAACCTGAGATGAAATCATTTACAAGCGTACATGTTTGGTCAGCTATAATAGGTTGTTTTCATAATTAAACTGTAGTGAATAAACGTTAAAGTTTTATTTGATATTGTTAGCAGGGAACACAAACAACACATTAAAATAAGTCTCTTACCTTTTTTAGAGCAGTTTCACAGTTTTTAAAGAAAGTTTTTAAATGGAGATTTTCTTACTTGGGAAAGCTTTGCAGAATATTAAACACAAATAATGTAATTCTCTACACCCTAAAACTAATATGTCCTCATTGGGGTGTCACCTCTATCTTTCTTGCTGTGACATGTAAAAATTGTCCTTTTATATTTTGACTGGTATTCATTACCCTGAAAGGGTGTGGTAATGCTCCTAAACCATTTGACTTTTTACTCTTTAATAATGATTTTTAATACTCACAAGTATTTTAAAATCAGAAGATGCTAACAAGATGAGGAAATAAGCATTTATAAGGATAAGGATGAACAGATAAAACTAACAGATGTGTTGTTAATTCTCAGTTTGTTGTGAAATATTCTCTATACAGTATCATGTTTATCGAAGGAAACACCCAACTGTTGCTCATCAGCCTCGTGACAGAGTGTACAGACAGGGGCTCACTTTGGGACCCACCCCATCCAGCTAAGTAGTGACAAGATGGATTGTGCAAGAAATAGTGCTAATTTGTAAAACATTTCATTTTGTATGAGACATACAGTATTAGTGATTATCCCCCCTGACCGCTAGTATCTGTACAGGAAAAAACAAAAACCTCCCACAGTTTAAAAGGTAATAAAGTTGGTTGTACTCTGAGTGTATTTTATTACGCTTTATTTAATAATCCAGTCGTTTTTTTAATTTATTTAATATACATTTTTCCATTGGATAACTCTTTTAATTTATAAAAAAACATAATATTTTGAAATAATGAACATAACTAGAGTAGCACAGTGGTGCAGTTGGTAGAGCTGCTGCCTCTCAGCAAGCAGGTTGCGCCGGTTCAAATCCCGGCCAAGGGTCTTTCTGGGTGGAGCTCGTATGTTCTCTCCAGCGACTTCGAATGTTATCAGCCCATTAAATCTCTGTTATTAGTTGCTATCATCTACATAGGTAGCATTCAGACTGCCCCTCCTACCTCCATATGTTCTTATTGCTTAAAATATATAGCTTCGCCTGCACCTAAAACCAAAAGTTTTTTGTTTTGGTAGTTTCATTTAACCCTTTTCCTTCTTAGGGACAATGACAGCCAAAGGTAGAGAGCAGGCTGACATGATGCAGAGAAGAAAGGTAGATGTTTTTTGTGTCCAAGAGACCAAGTGGAAGGGCGGCAAGGCTCGCAGTATTGGAGCAGGGTTCAAACTGTTTTACCATGGTGTGGATAGAAAGAGAAATGGAGTAGGGGTGGTCCTGAAGGAGGAGTTGGCAAATAATGTAGTAGAGGTGAAGAGAGTGTCAGATAGGGTGATGTGCCTGAAGGTAGAAGTAGAAGGTCTGATGCTAAACATCGTCAGTGGTTATGCTCCACAGGTTGGATGTGATGGGGAGGAGAAAGATACATTTTGGAAAGATCTGGATGAAGTGATAGAGAGTATTCCCAGGGAGGAAAGAGTGGTGATCGGAGCAGACCTGAATGGACATGTTGGTGAAGGAAACAGAGGGGATGAGGAAGTGATGGGTAGGTTTGGTGTCAAGGAAAGAAACCAGAAAGGACAGATGGTGGTGGATTTTGCATAGAGAATAGAAATGGATATAGTCAATACCAGTGGTGGGCAACGCAAATTAAAAAATTAGTTCCACAATTTCTAAAACGCTTATTAATTTTTTTAGGTCCACAATTTCAAAAGCACAAATGTCTTATGAAAATTAGGGGAAGCTAATCTAATCCGCTATTTATATATTTTATATATATATATATATATATATATATATATATATATATATATATATATATATATATTTATATATAGCCGGCAGCGTTATGCAATATTTGCACTACACTGCCAACTGAAAAGTAACAAAAATGATCCTAAAAGGATGAAATTACAAAAATCAAAGGATTTATTTAATACTTTACGTACATATATTCTATTCGGCCACGAAATTAACAAAAAATAGAATGAACTTTTAATCCCTAAAACCACTTTTAAATCTCAAATACACGGGTGTGTCGCCACCGCATTTATACATAAAAGTAACCCAAATACATAAAACTAACGACTCACCGTCGAATGGTCGACACAAAACACACAATAAAATACTCCGGCCACGTTAATTTGGCTTGAAACAGCGGGGTTCTCTACGGATTTATCCAAGAAACCCAGCACAACCAACCAGCTGGACACAGAGTTAGCGTCTATAGGTAGTCAACAGATTTAATGAAAAGTAACTAAAATACATAAAAATAACGACTCACCGTCGAATGGTCAACACAAAACACACAATAAAATCATCCGGCCACGTTAATTTGGCTTGAAACAGCGGGGTTCTCTGCGGATTTATGAAGAGACCGAGCGCAGCCAGCTAGCCACAGAATTAGCCCCTGAGTTCACCTCTGACCCGGAAGATGTCAAGATGGAATAGTCCATTTTTAGTAGGGGGATAAAGAAATCGACCGTTTTTTTTATTGCGTATTTAATGATCGTTTTCATCGTAACTATAATTATTTTTATGTTAAATGTACATTAACAAGCAGGATCAATGTTAGGAATGTAGGTGACTGGCCGGGGCGCGGCGGGGCCGGGGCCCCATGCTGATGGGATCCCCAGGCAACGGCATCATTTACCTACATGGTAGATCCGAGTCTGTTCTCCGCTCTGCCCCCCCTCCCCCTCCAACCCTTCCTCCTCTCTGCTCTTTATGGTGGGGAAAAAGGTAAAACAAGCAGCATAAGAGCTTGTAAATAAGTTTATTGGTTTTTACTGATAGATAATTAGTTATTAGCGGTACTGCATTTTAAATAAAAATAGCACAAATCCGCTTATGAATTATAAAAGTTAGTCAATCCACAAAAACGCTGACAAAAAGTTTAGGTCCACTGTAAGCGGATTAGCGCTCTAGCGCTCCCTAGCGGTCTGTCGCCCACCTTTGGTCAATACCTATTTCCAAAAGAGGGAGGAACATAGAGTGACCTATAAGAGTGGAGGAAGGAGTACGAAGGTCGACTACATTCTGTGTAGAAGAGGATACCTCAGGGAGATTGGAGACTGTAAGGTTGTGGCAGGGGAGAGCGTGGCCAGACAGCATCGGATGGTTGTGTGTAGAATGACTGTTGTTGTGAAGAAGAGAAAAAGAGTAAAATCAGAGAAGAAGACCAAATGGTGGAAGCTAAAGAAGGAAGAATGTTGTGAGAAATTCAGAGATGAGCTGTTAAAGGCTCTGGGTGGTAAGAAAGAGCTTCCAAGTGACTGGGCTACTACAGCAACAGTAATTAGAGAGACAGGTAGGAAGGTACTTGGTGTGTCATCTGGACAGAGAATGGATGATAAGGAAACCTGGTGGTGGAATAGTGAAGTGCAGGACGCCATTCAAAGAAAGAGATTAGCCAAGAAGAAATATGACAGTGAGAGGACTGAAGAGAGGAGACAGGAATATAAGGAGATGGGACATAGAGCAAAGAGAGAAGTAGCTAAGGCAAAGCAGAGGGTGTAACAATGAGTTGTATGGGAGACTTGACACTAAAGAGGGTGAGAAGGACTTGTACCAATTGGCAAAACAGAGGGATCAGGCTGGAAAGGATGTGCAACAAGTTAGGCTTATTAAAGATGGGGATGGTAATGTTCTAACAAGTGAGGAGAGTGTGACAGGAAGATGGAAGGAGTACTTTGAGGAGCTAATGAATGAAGAGAATGAAAGAGAAAGAAGAGTGGAGGTCATAGAAACTGTGGACCAGGAAGTGGGAAAGATTAGTGAGGGTGAAGTCCGGAAAGCTTTGAAAAGAATGAAGAAGGGGAAGGCAGTAGGACCTGATGACATACCAGTGGAGGTTTGGAAATGTCTTGGAGAGATGGCAGTGAGGTTTTTGACTCAAATATTTAATGGAATATTTGAGGGTGAGAAAATGCCTGAAGAATGGAGAAGTGTGCTGGTGCCCATTTTTAAGAACAAGGGTGATGTACAGAGTTGTAGCAACTACAGGGGAATTAAGTTGATGAGCCACACGATGAAGATCTGGGAGAGAGTTGTGGAAGCAAGACTTAGACAAGAGGTGACTATCTGTGAGCAGCAGTATGGTTTCATGCCAAGAAAGAGCACCACAGATGCCATCTTTGCTTTGAGGATGTTGATAGAGAAGTACAGAGAGGGTCAGAAAGAACTCCATTGTGTGTTTGTGGATTTAGAAAAAGCATATGACAGGGTGCCAAGAGAGGAGGTGTGGTATTGCATGAGGAAATCTGGAGTGGCAGAAAAGTATGTTAGACTGGTACAGGACATGTATGAAGACAGCAGGACAGTGGTGAGATGTGCTGTAGGAGTGACAGATAGCTTCAAGGTGGAGGTGGGATTGCATCAAGGATCAGCTCTGAGCCCCTTCTTGTTTGCTCTGGTGATGGACCGACTAACAGATGAGGTCAGGCAGGAATCCCCATGGACTATGATGTTTGCAGATGACATTGTGATCTGTGGTGAGAACAGGGAACAGGTGGAAGAGAACTTGGAGAGGTGGAGGTATGCACTTGAAAGAAGAGGAATGAAAGTCAGCCATAGTAAGACAGAGTACATGTGTGTGAATGAGAGGGAGGCCAGTGGAACAGTGAGGCTACAAGGAGCAGAGGTCACAAAGGTGCAGGACTTCAAGTACTTGGGGTCCACTGTCCAGGAAAATGGGAAATGTGGTAAAGAGGTGAAAAAGAGAGTCCAGGCAGGATGGAGTGGATGGAGAAAAGTTTCAGGAGTGATTTGTGACAAAAAGGTGTCAGCAAAGGTCAAAGGAAAAGTTTACAAGACAGTGGTGAGACCAGCTATATTGTATGGTCTGGAGACAGTGTCATTGACAAAAAGACAGGAGAAAGAACTGGAAGTGGCAGAAATGAAGATGCTGAGGTTCTCCTTAGGAGTGACAAGGATGGATAAGATCAGGAATGAGATCATCAGAGGTACAGCACATGTTGAACAACTGGGAGATAAAGTTAGGGAGGCCAGACTGAGATGGTTTGGACATGTCCAGAGGAGGGACAGTGGGTATATTGGTAGAAGGATGTTAGAAATGCAGCTGCCAGGAAAAAGACAAAGAGGGAGGCCAAAGAGGAGATATACAGGTAGTCCCCGATTTACGAGCGCTCTGATCTGCGAGGTTCCAGACTTACGAGCTGCGAATTTTTGGAAAAAACGAAAAAAATACTGAGTTTTCATGTGTTTTTTCACCACAGTTAGTTAGCTAAGCATATGGACACACGTTTCCGATCATTTTTATGCACTCATAAGCAGTTTTTGGATGAAAATAGAGTGTTTGTAGTCGCGCTAGCGAAAACCGTTCCAATTTACGAGCGAAATTCCGGATTTACGAGAGAAATGGCGGCCGTTCCAAATTACGAGATTTCCGGTTTACGAGCGCCTCGTTGTAACGGATCTCGCTCGTAAATCGGGGACTACCTGTATACAGATGCAGTTAGAGAGGACATGGATGTAGTTGGAGTGAGGACAGAGGATGCAGAGGACAGAGTGAGGTGGAGGAGGATGACTCGCTGTGGCGACCCCTGAAAAGGGAAAAGCCGGAGGAAGAAGAAGAAGAAGATTTAACCCTTTTCCTAAAGCTAATCTTATGCCTGACCCCTACCCTGACCCTATAACCAGCGATAAGAATGTACCTTTAAACCAACTAAGAGGTACAGGAGGGACAGTCTGTAGCTGTGACAAATGAAATAGGAACAGGTGTGACTGGGCGTGGCAGTGACGAGGAGCAGAGACTAAAAGGTGCTTTAAACTCCAGTTGAAGCAACGAAACCAGCTTTCATTCTCAGGTTGTTCTCGCAGCTTTATCCTCGCTTACAGGCATATGTGCAAACTTTTGGTTGATTGGTCAGAAGTTCAAGGGCATGTTTGTTTATGCGGAAAAGTGCAATGTTGTCATTTTGCTGCAACTACTTCGCTTCTCGAAGCTGGTTGTTGTATGTGCAAGCAACATGGGTAGTTCCCTTTCAGTTTGGTCTCTCGGTGCAACATATTTGCTATGGGAATTGCGCCCCTGCGTTATTACCTGAAGGAATACATTCACGCCTTTACAGCAGGGGCGTCAGCATCATACCAGAGGCCCCGCCCTCAGGGCATTTAAGCGACCGACGCCCGTCCATCTTTGTCTTTTTGCCCTTCACCTCGCTTAAACACCTGAACATTGCGGGACTTCTCTGTTGTCGCGTCGCTTGATTGAGGTGAGCTTGCTCCCTACACTGAGCGTAAAGAGAAAATGTTCCTGCGTACTGCTGGGCTGGCGAAAGCTAGTCCAGCATTTTTCTACTTACCCGAAGTTTTTCTTCTCTTCCGCAGCTTTGCTCGACGGCGCTAACTGCGTCACAACCTTCTGCTAATCTCTAGCAGTCTACCAGCGAAAGCAAGACGACGGAGAAGACGGCTTCGAACAAAAGGAAACTAGGACCAACTTCTACTCTTCTCGTCTCCGGACATGGCTCCCGAGAAGGGAAAGTGGAGGACAAAGAAGAAGAAAACCAGGACGACGAGTCCTCGCTCGCGCCCATGCCCCAGCGGATGCGGCTACTCCCTCTCGGCGATGGACACCCACGAGGCCTGTCCTGTCTGCCTAGGAATTCTGCACGCGAGAAAAGCGCTGGAATTCCCCGACTCCTGCCCCCACTGTCGTCAAATGACGGCCACAGTGAGGAAATGCCGCGCGGACACCTTGGCCAAATCTATGGCGAGGACCGCGGCGATGAATGTCGCACGTCGCACTAACCTGCTCGCTCCGAACCGGAGCTCAAAAACGTGGACTTGGAATGCAGTGGCCGAGTCGGAGAGGACAATGCGTCGGACTCCTCACTTGCCGTCGAGGACTCGACGCCAGAAGTGTCCGACATAGACGCCGAATACGGTGACAAGGGAGAAACTGTTGATTCCTCCCAGAACCTGGCGCAGAACCTTCCGGAACGGACTTGTCGGTACCTGCTCTGTTCGACCTGTGCCATAGGGCCGCTGATGCCCTGCAGGTCATGTGGCCAGACCCCACGCCTCGCCAACAGGCTACGAGGCTGGCGGGAAGCTACTTCTACGCGAAGCAACCAACAACGTCGCAAAAAATGCCAATTTTTCCGGACTTTCTCATGGAACTCAAACGCTCCTGGGCAGAACCCAGAGCTCCCATCATGCTGCCATTGTCCCGACTCTTAGATGTCGCGGGAATGGAGGCTCTGGGCTTTGCCAGTGCACTCCCGATAGAGGAGTCTCTGGCGGCTCACCTGGTCCCCAATGCTACGGGAATGAAACCAGCGCTACCCAGCAGGGCCTGCCGCGCTTCGGAAAAACAACTCGAGAAGTGCTACAAGGCCCAAGGCCTCGCGGCTCGTGCAATGAATGCATCGAGCATGGTGCAAGCATACCTGGCAGAAAAACTGCAGGATATCCAGGTAACAAAAGACAAACAGGCCGCAACTGAGGCCATGGAGGAGGCCCGCCGTGCCTCTGACCTTGTGCTCCGCATGATGGAGACAATAGCTATTTCCCAGGGCAAAGCTATGGCAGAAATAGTTGTCGCCCAGCGCCATCTTTGGCTACCACTGTCGGACCTCCCGGAGAACCAGAGGTCCACCTTCCACCAGCACCCGATTGAGTCGACGGGACTCTTTGGAGGAGCCCTGGAATGTGTCCAGGCAAGGCTGGAACAAAGACGCAAACAAGCGGAAGCCCTCCGCGAGGGTTTGCCAAGGAAAAGATTTGCCCCACTAAAGGAAAACACGCGTGGTCTCCCACGAAAGAGACCCGCTGGGGACAGTGAGGCTTCTCAGTACCGTCCGAGTGCTACTGCGACCTCCTCCTACGGAAACCAGTTTCGGACCTGATGAACCAGGACGAACTGATAATTTTACAGGTTTGCCCACCCACGAGGTACGGGAACCTAACTTTCTGATCCCAGTCTCTGCTCGTAAAAAACTACGAGGAGCTGGTGACATGTGTGCGCGCACCAAACATGACTCGCCTACTGTATATGTAAACAAAACAAACACTGTTTCAGACATGTACAAAAATAAAAGTACCAAAGCACAGACTGCCCTGGTTCTTGACTCGAGTCCCATTTTTATAAAACCCAGACCACATGGTCAAACTATGAACCACAGCAAGATACACGAGATCCGCCAGAGACGGCCTGATCTCGCGATATCTTCTGTTGGGCCGAGCAACCTGCTCGAAAAAGCGCGAGAGGGGTCAAAGGTCACCCCTTCAGCGCTGAAACACGAGGAGCAGCAATTCAACATGCCATCCAGGCTCAGCGCGCATGCGCAGGCTTGGGAGGCGTGTCTACCAAATGATTGGGTCATGACAACAATACGTCACGGGCTCAAGTTGCAGTTCTCAAAGAGACCGCCCCGTTTCTCAGGGGTGTTGCAATCTAAGATCAACCCTGCACGTGCACACGTGCTGAGGGAGGAAGTTTCAACGATGTTGCAAAAGGGAGTGATTAGTTTGGTCTCAGGATGCAAACTACGCTCTGGCCACTACAGCAAGTACTTCCTGGTGCCCAAAAAGGACCGTTCCTTGAGACCGATTCTGGATCTCAGGACTCTCAATAAAGAATTAAAACTTTCAAGTTCAAGATGCTTGCACTGCGACAAGTTCTCCAGTCTGTGAGACTAGGAGACTACGCATGTACAATGGATTTGAAAGATGCCTATTTCCATATAGGCGTGTGGAGGAGACACAGAAAGTTCCTCCATTTTGCGTAAGAAGGAAACGCTTATGAATTCAAATCCTTACCCTTTGGTTTAAAGACTGCTCCACGTACATTTACTAAATGTCTGGATGCAGCCCTGACCCTTCTTAGGAATCAAGGACTCAGGGTTTTGAATTACCTGGACAACCTGCTAATTCTGGCTGGTATAAGAGTAGCACTCTCTGCAGCTCCAAGATGTCCGCCAATCACCCTCAGCTGACAGTCATCCACCTGATGAGCTACAATCCTATTTAAGGCTGGAGTCGAGTACTACTCTTTGCTGGAGATTTGATTCCTGTTTATGGTATTTATGCTTCTAGCCAGTCTTGTGTTTATTGCAAAGAGACTTACCTTGTTCTTATGTGCCTACAGTCATCACGTCTGATTTTGGATCCTGCTCTTCGTTCCTCGTGCCGTGCCCTCCAGCCACTTGCCTGCCTTCTTTGCCCTCTGGAATCACTATTGGAGTTATTGGATGTTCATGGAACCCATCTCCCTTCATCATCTGTAAGAACAAACAAACATTTGAAACCAAAATTCACAACTGCCCCTGGGCCTATTCCTTCTGACGTTCTGCTTCCTCCTCCAGGGATTCCAGATGAACCACGTTGTACTTTAAACCACTGTAAATAATAAACACTGTTCCTTTTCAAAGTCAAAGTCAACTTTATTGTCAGAACTGCAATATGTACAGGACATACACAGGATTGAAATTGTGTTTCTCTCAGTCCTCGGTGCAACAGTAACCATAAACACTAAACACTAAAACATTTAATAAACATAAGCATAAAATAGTAAAAGTGTAACACTGTCCTGAGTTTTTTCATAGTAGTATAAAAGTATGAAAATTTACACCAACACTGAAACACCAAACACCCCTAAAACACCAAACACCCAATGAACATAAGCATAAAATGAAATAATAAAAGTGTAATACTGTCCTGAGTTTTTGCATAGTAGTATAAAAAGTATATCTATAAAATAAACTGAAGGTTCTAGCATTGACATTTGCAAAGAGTGGCACAGCAGCATATGAGTTAATGTACACAGTATATGTATGAGGTAGTTGATGTTGGTATAGAGGCAAAGTGGCATATGCAGTAAGGCACATAAGGCACATTTGGCATCCTTAGATAAGGCTAGTCAGAGAATGCTGTATATGTATCAGCAGTAGTGTAGATATAAAAGTAGTGTAAATGTAAACAGTAGTAATAAATGTAAAGCAGTAGTAATAAATGTAAACCGTATTAATAAATGTAAACAGTGAATGTAAACAGTAGTATGACTATAGGCAGTAATGTAATACAAACATTAGTGCAAATATGAGAAGTAGTGCAAACTGAATGAGCACATGACCGAGAGTTTAGTGAATAACCCGTTTGATGACACAAGGGTCCAGTGTTAAA
>JBBPBX010060949.1:3446-21271 GCA_038048925.1 Garcialebias charrua
TATATACATATATATATATATATATATACATATATACATATATATATATATACTTTATCTGTTGTGACAACAATATTTACATGTTCATTAAATTTTTACACAATCTAATAGCCTTGAAATAGGACCGTTTTGCAGAGCTTTTTTCTGGTGCTGCCTTTCTGCAAACCAAGACACACAAGTCAGAATGATGATTGTCAATGCCAAGCTGGAAAACATCTTCTGTTCAGATCTCCTCACGGACGATACATGTGATGGTGGACAACTTTGGAGGATGCTTTGGTAAAGCACCATGAATCACCCTCTCTGCAGCTCTCACCACCTTCACTACGCCTTGTGAGGGAATCACTAACTCGCCATTGTTTTTCAGAGTGAGAAGGTGGTAGCTCTCATCAAATGAAGACAGTGTAGCATCCTGTATCAAACTGAAATGACACACGTCACAGGTTTGTTTACGAAGAATCTGCCTCACGACAAATCCGGCTATGTAGACCAAAGCATTTTCTACCAGACCACCAAACTTGGTCGGAAGATAGCTATGGTCATACAGAACAGCTGAAATGCTGGCAAAAGGACAGGGATGCTCTTCCTTGGACTCAGGAGAGGACATTTCAACAGCAGACAGGGACACGGTGTTGTCTTGTGCTGCCACATTGCCAGTCTCACTGGGTGTAACCCCACACCGAACCATCAGCCGGCGGAAGATGGCCTGGAACTGGCTTGATGATGGGTTGTTATTCCAGCCAACTTGAATGGAAAACAGGGACACAATACATGTGTTAATCATATGACGTAACATACAAGCACATTCATAAAGTATATTTAATATACTTAAATGTAAAAACATTATGAATATGGACTTTACAGTACTGGTACAGTATATACTACCTGTACATAAACACACATATTAGATATACAGTATATATACTGTATGTATGTATATTTAAAATCCGTTTGAAAACTCATCTATACTCATTGGCCTTCAACCCAACTGAGACTTGATTTTACTTCATTTTTATTGATTCTACCTGTTTAACTTGTCATTTTATTGTATTTTAAATTATTGAATTTTTAGTTCACTGTGTGTTAGTTTTGTGGTTCTGTTTTTATGCTTTTTTAAAATCTTGTTTGTAGCTAGTGTCCAGCGCTTTGTTTCAGCTGTGGCTGTGTTAAAGCACTTTATAAATAAAACTGATGATGATGATGATGATGATGATGATGATGATGATGATGATGATGATGATGATGATGATGATATCTCACCATTCCTTAAGACTAACATTATGTACATTTATGAATACTAATGAACTTATAATAATGCACCTACTCTTTGAAGGTGAACTGGGAAGCTGAAAATTGATGGTATCACATCAGCTCAGTCTGACAATCTGACCAGTTTTGTCAAATTCCTCCGTTTTGAAATGCTCACTGCATAGAACAGATGAATCACTTGCAGAATCCATATCCTCCAAGCTATTTCCCACCTCTTCCTCTTTTTATCTTTTGGAAACCTTTAAAACAAAAACGTGATAACTGGGAGTGTGTACACAAAAACATTGTCTGAATGAGGTCCATGTTATTTTATTCATATACTGTAATTTAGGAGTTAATTGAAGTTATTTTGTACTGGCTGCTCTGCACATCACTGTTATAACAAAGCAAAAATAAAAAGGCAACAGTTGAAACTAAGAGCTTGTCTTCTTAAGCAGAAAAACGTTGCACTCACTATTTTTGATCTTATTTAAAAGAACATAAAACTCCAAATTTGATTAACATTTGTTGATAATGATTAACCAAAGCTACTGAAATTGTGAGTAGGTCTGTTTGAAACAGATTCCTGTCATCAAATCTCAGCTGTCATTGCCAGCTGAACACCGGTAGCTAACATTTGTTGTCATTTCACTGGTGGGCATAAATACAGTACAGTAATATTATATTCACAAAATACTAACAATAATATGTTCATCTTACTTGTGAAAAGTTATCCCCCGGTCCCTGACATCAACAGTTCTTAGATTTAAACACGAATAATCCGAGCAGAGCTGAGGAATCTCTGTTGTTTTGAGAGGGTCCTCGCTGCAGACTGTAGCACGGACCGGTGTCAGTGGTTGTTTTGGTTCAGCAAAGTACGAGGGTGACGTCTCCAAGATGGCCGCCCTAAATCCTGCGCCGGAGCAGGCTATGGGGTATCTAGTGTTATATATGATATCTATGGTGAGGACAAACAGTGCTTCTTCTTCTTTGGTTTTTAACGGCAGCTTGCATCCATCATTGTTGCACTACTGCCATCTCTTGGTGCTTATAAATTAATTTCTTTTCTCAAATTCTCAAGTCCAGTATTTTTTTTTAAACAAAATATCTTTCTTTTCCCTTCATCACTACTCAGCTGAGCAGCGACATCTTCCAACTTTAGTTCCCTATTACAACCAATTTCCATTCTCAATATTCTCCTATGACCCACATATTTCCTACAATTATTAAAAACATGTTCTATTGTTTCTGCGGCATTACGCCAATCACATAAACCAGTAAGATGTTTCCCCATCTTAAAAAGAGTGTCATTCAATAAACTATGCCCAGTTCTTATTCTATTTATAATTATCTCCTCCCTCCTATTTATTCCTCTGAGTCTATTAACATCAACTGTATTTTGTATGTAATGTCTCCCTTTTGTCTCATTATCCCATCTCATTTTCCATAATTTCTTGCTTTCGTTCCAAACTATACACAAACAGAGTGCCTTCATTCATTCAACCTTTATTTAGTCAGGAGCCTCGAGGGCTCATTTACAAAAGCGACATGCTACAAACTAAAGAATGATGAACAGCAATGGTAGAATTTCCTTAAACAACAGGAAAAAAAAAACGTAGGAGAGAAATAGAAAATGAAATGCAAAGTATCAAAACTAGCAAAACACCACAAGGTAGATGTACAAAATCAAAAACAGGAACATATCTGCAATGGTTTTTGCCAGGTTTCCTTCATTCAACATTGATTAGACGCTAGCATTTCAATCATTAGCAGTCGACCATGAAACAACAATGATTCAATGACATCTTTTCAACATTGGTTATTTGGCTAGAATTGGATTATTGTTATGTGGTTGATCTATCATCAGTCATTGTCCTTAACCAAAAATCAACTTTTATGACCATAATTCAACATGGAATTAATATCTTTTGCTATCTGGGTATGCATTCAGCACACATTGCACACAGTAGCTTTTTCTTAATTGCACTGGCCACAACAAAGCATTTTTTAACATTAATATTGTTTTAAACCAGTAAAATTGTTTAGTTTATAAATATTGAAAATTTAGAAGTTTCTTAGATATCTGAAATTTGATAGTTCAATTTAGATTCACATCTGTAGCTAACAACTGAACACATTTTTGTTGCTGTCTCAAAGTAGCTTTACATGAATGGATGGGAGACATGCATTTAGAGACAAACCAGCAATAACAATTACCGGTATACGCATTATTGATTTTAAAATTGTATTGTTATTCAGTTTTAATACTATTAACTGAGATATGTATTAATGTTCACAGCAACAGAAAATCATAAAAAGTAGGGTTCTCTATTGTATTATTGCAATATTTTTAATAATTTATTGCCAAGGGTAGCGGAATTCAGTTTTTTTTTCTTCTTTTGGCGCCGGTGGAGAATGTCCAGTTAGCATTTAGCAACATGTCCAGTTAGCATTAGCAACATAGCACTCCCCACTAGCGGCTACCGCTCGGCTCTCACACACACACGTCACTAAAGACCAGGAGCAACTCGGGGTTAAGTGTCTTGCCCGGGGACACAACGACACATGGTGTGGGGAACCGGTATTCGAACCTCCAACCTTCTGATCGGGGGACGACTGCCATTACCACTACGCCACGGCCGCCCCACGGCCGTTTAATCTGTCCTAACCACATATTTATTTTATTAAAATCAATTATATGTTAAATTATATGTTAAAATAAATATGTGAAATGAACCTGCATTATTTGTCTATTTAATATAAACTGCACAGTAGGTATGTTTATGTAGTATTCAGCCTTGGGAAAAAATACAATGTAGAAAATGTTAATGAACTATTGGTTTAAAGAAATTGTAATAGGACAATTGAGTCTGTCCAAAATTAAACAGAACCTGTATAAAAAATAGAATGTTTAATACTTTGAGTGGGCATGCTGATCAAAGAAGCAGATTTGTCTTAATTCAAGTTAGTTTGTTATCTTGAAACAAGATTTTTCACGTTTTACAAACCTCACGACAACTGCAAATGTTAATGAAATGTCAAAAAAGCTTGTTTCAAATAAGAAATGACTCAAAGCAAGATATTTTCAAGACCTTTTGCCTTATCAAGATTTTCAAGATGCATTCTCTCAAAACAAGTTGTTATGTCTTACTTAGATAGATGTTTTTGACTTATATTAAGTGTGATAAGAGGTTTTGACTAGAAATTTGAAAATTAGACTTGGTAAGATTTTACGTTTTTGCAGTGTAGCTGATATCATTATTGATTTTACTTGATTTTATCACTTGTTTTATTTTATTTATTTTTTAAGCAAGCCTAATCTGCATCCACATGATTTTATCCTTGATCTTAGTCGATATTAGAATTGATTTTTTTTTATTTTATCACTTGTTTTATTTTGATCTTTGCTTTGTTACACTTTGTGGCACTTTGAGATATTTATTGATGAAAAGTGCGTTATAAATTGAATTCATCATTATTATTATTATTACCTAAAATAAATTAGAAATTGTATTTTAAGAAAACTTATTCAAGAAATCCTGACAAGCATGCTTTCGATTTTCTCCAACCCGTTATCAAATTTAACCAACAAACGTAATAATACATGTCTTGTCAAAACATTCAAACATTTTCTGTAATGTCAAAAAATGAAAGGTATTCTTTAACTTCAACACATTTATTTTATCACAATGGTTTCAGTAGCAATGCAACAACTACTACTCCCAATAACAATTGTAGTTCACTTTTGAATATATATTTTTAAAAGTATAAAATAAAACATCCTCAACAAAATAAATAAATAAGTAAATTAAAAAAATTACTATGAAAAATGAGGAGTGTAGTACTCTAGTGGAGTACTATGAAAAATGAGGGAGCCATTGTGTTTCATAGTTACAACTTAAAACGTATAAACATAAAATGTTCAAATTTAAACGTTCAAAATGTTCAAAGAACTGCATTGTTGCAACATAAAATGAGGTAGAGTCCACAGGCATGTTGTCCAATATTTTTCATGCACTCATAATGCTATTTCAGCAACATTTAAAATGGGTAAACAACCAAAATTCTGAACATGAACTGTTAGGCCAGTAAAATAACTAGCTTCCTGCACATGGCCATGTACTACTGGCCAATAAAAGTTTTCCATTCAGCCATGCTCTTTTTTGTAAGATGATGTGAGATCTCTCTCATGGATTTGGTCCAAAAGGACCCCTGTCTGTATGACTGACAGTAGAGTGGCCACACACTTTGGGTATGTAAGATGCAGGGCATAATAGTATGCCATCAGGTATAAAGCCCCCTCATCAACCTTGTCTTTTGGAAATGTTGTGATGGGCACATCTCCTACCATGAGCAGGCAGTTGGACGAACACACAATCAGAATTGGACAGGAGAGGGAGAGCTTTTTCCTGGGGACTTTGAGGTCCTGTTTTTCCTGAAACACAAATACATATTTCTGTTGGCATGATGAATCATATTTTAAGATTGTGGAATATAAGCTAGAAAAAATAAATAAATAAAATAAAGAGAGAACCTATAAAACTATCATGTTAAATATGACGCGGTTGAAAATTCGGATGCACTAACTGTGCTGGTGAACCAAAAAAAAGTTTAGGAACACCAGTGCAATCAGTGCAAGAAGTTTTCCACCTTGAAAACTTTAATATCCAAATACTATGTTAGGTTTATTCTTTAAAATAATAACACCAATGTCTCATTAACATTCAAATAATAATGTATTATTGTAATTAAGAAGGTAAATTATTTCTGGAAATGTTTGAATTATCAGAATAATCCAGGTGTCAAAATGCAGCTTTAAAAAAAAACATGAATCTGAAAATGTGCTTAAGTAAATATAACCAAATTTGTTTTAATCCTCTGATTAGATGGGTTACATACGGTCATGCTATCACATGAAGTTGCATTAAGGGACAAAAGTAGTAACCTTATAAAGATGCACAACCCCAAAATAAAGTAGGACAAACTCACTCTTAGAACTGGACAGGAGAGGGATAGCTTCTTCCTGGGGGCTTTGGGGACTTGTTTTTCCTGAAACACATAAAGACATCTTTCTGTTGGCATGATGAATCATAATGTTAATATTCAGATTGTGGAAGATAAACAAAACAAAATAAAAACAAGACAAAATAAATACAATACTAAATTCACCAAACTCCTTGTCAGTAGTGCCTGAGTCGGTGCTGGTAGTCTCATCTGTAGACTGGTCCAGAATGATTGTGGAGTCCCTGGAAATGGCTTCATCTGTGTCACAGGGCTCATCAAGACGGCGTCTCTTTGAAAAGCTGCAAAGATGAGCCAATTAATCAATTCCAACAAATGCTGGCCAACATCATATGTTATTAAGCCACTGATATATTTATTATTGAGGAAATGAATTGTTAGTTGCAGCTTTACCTCTTTGATTGTCTCCCACTCTGAGATTTTTTTAGGGGACCTCACATTCTGCAATCTTTGGTTTAGTTGCGCAAACATAGTGACCTTAAGAACACATTATTGTAATTACATTTTTTAAATCCTCAATAAAAATGTGCAAAACAAAAAAACTTTGGTCATTAACTGGATGCATTTCACTTACCCATGAATTCTTCAGACCTTGGTCCTGTAGCATGGGGTAATACAACTATCCTTTTAGCCATTGCTGTGATTTCAGGTTTTGATGGGTATCTGTATGATTCTGCATATCCTTTTGCCCTTAAGAGCCCTGCAATCATACTGGTCATCGTGTTTCGGATGAGACGACATCTGAGTTCCTTTGACATTTCACAGTTGCACTCTTCCCCTTTCTTCGACAATTCAAAGTACTATTGTCTTACTTGCTCAAGCTCAGTGGCAGTGTGGAGTACATATTCTGGAAAGGTTAACTTCACAACCTTTTCAGGAGTTTCAAACTTTGGAAGACTGGACTTCATTGGAGTGGATGTCTGTTCCAATTGAAATATATTTCTATCAGTATTACATTACACCCATTATGTTCTATTATTTGTATTCACTTAACTCTGCCTTATAATGTGAAATGTGACACAAGGCAGAACGTTTTTCTCTCGGGCTTTGTTTTCACTAGGGAACAGTTACACGCCTGCACAATTCAACAGACCCAACATTTGATGTTTACATTGAAGCTAATAGTTTATTGGCAGAAAGGAGGGTCACGTGGTAGTGTAGGTGGTCCCAGGGCGGTCCCGAAGCAGTCCAAGGCGGTTCCAGGTTCCAGGAGGCGGTGACGACATCCGGGGTTTTATAACCGTGGCCCTGCCTTTGAAGATGGGTGTGTGGACTGTGCTCGGAGTCAGGTCTGTTGTTGCTGTAAGGTTTATTCTTATTATGTACAATAAACCTGCATAAACTTGCACATTCATTTCAGACTTTCCTTCAGCCTTTTGAATTCGTAACACAATATTGACCCGTTATTGGAGGAACAGCTCACTAAAGTTGAATCTGCTTTACCAGAATCCTGTACAGAAACAAACAAACAAAAACAATGCAAAACAAAACAACTCAAAACATTGTGTTCTGATACTGCTAAACTATATTGTCAGAAGTATTAGTCTGTGTACATTGAATTTACAGACAATATTGTTGTTAATATATAGGGTCCACTATTTTGAAAGTGGAAGTCGGGACTGGGCAGGTCAGTCAGGTTTGTCTCACCAAATTTTAGATACCTGCACCCAAGGAAGTGATTGTAACACATCCAAATGCACTGATATGGTGGTGTGACCCAATACTTGGAACTATTTTGTATCCCCAGAGTCAGAACCAAACATTAAGAAGCATCATTAAGTTCTTGCGCTCCACTAATCTGGAACAAACTCCTGGGCAACACGGTGGCACAACTGGTAGAGCTGCTGCCTCTCAGCGAGAAGGTTGCCGGTTCAAATCCCGGTCCGGGGCCTTTCTGGGTGGAGTTTGCATGTTCTCCCCGTGCATGCGTGGGTTTCCTCCGGGTACTCCGGTTTCCTCCCACAGACCAAAAAACATGCTTGTTAGGCTGATTGGTGACTCTAAATTGACCCTAGGTGTGAGTGTGAGAGTGGATGGTTGTTTGGTGTGAGTGAGACAGGTCCCTCTTGTAAATGAGTCCCCGTGACTCAACGAGGCTAGCCTGTATAAATAAAGGTTGAATGAATGAAAAAAAAACTTTAAATGCAGAAATGATAAGGTTTTTTTATTCAAAGCAAAAAACAACAAAAAAAAAAAACGTTTCTTAGATTTGTCTTTCACTGTTCTATTTAAATGGAAAACAGAAACATCATCAACTGTAGTTAGTCCAATGTTTCTTACCTTCTGTTACACCACTGCAAAAAAACTGCACTCCAGCATTAGCAACATAGCACTCCCCTACAGCGGCTACCGCTTGCTCTCACACACACACGTCACTAAAGACGTAAAAACTTTTGTTTAATATTGGTATGATCATTACAACACCTTTTGTCCATGTCTCAGTCTACATTCTAAACAACTTTGTATAAATACGTTACCTCTTAACGTCGACACAACCGCGTCATGCTGCGTCACCGCGTCTCCATGCTGTTAGCTAACAGCATGGAGCTAACAGCTAATTCCTAGCTAGCTAGCTCACCCCGATTCTTTTTATTTCGCATCAACTGCAACGTTGAGCTATAAAAAACACGATTAAACATGGATAAGAATGTGTAATGTGCATGACAAAGACAGAAACTCTTTACAAATAATGTTATTGTACTTGAGAGAAAAGGTAAGAGCTTACCTTGAGGCTACAGTAAAAGGCTTTACAAAGTCCAAGACTGCGCATGCGTACTGCGCCGTTGCAGAGAGCCTTTTTGTTCTTCTGTGAGGTTTTACGGCAGCTTACATCCTTCCGGTGTATTACCGCCATCTAATGGTACCATCCCTAAACTACTTCTTTTTGTTGACATTCTTATAATTGTAACTGTATCTGTATTGAAATACGTAATAATAAAAGAAAAATAAATAAATAAAATAAAAAGCCTGTTGACGTCAAGTAAAACAAAGTATTTACGTCCACCTTTACTAGATCCCCATTCCAAAATGCTCTTCAAACTGATAGGGCATGTGACTTCTTTTTTCATTTGGTCAGTTTTCCTTTCCTCTGAATATGTAGAACATTCCAAAATGACGTGCTACACTGACTCTGTATCCTGTCAAAAGTCACAATGTCCACTATTGTGTTTCCCTATAATAAATAAAGTATTGTTCAGATTCATATGACCTATTCTTAATCTTGTTAACATTGATTCCTCCCTTAGAGAGCCCATACCCAGAAATCCCTTTTTTACTATATTTTTTCCCCTTGTCCCAAACGTAGAAAAATATGTTTATGGTAAATGGAGCTTATTTATATAGAGTTTTCCAGCCCCAAAGCTCTTTACAATACCAACCATCCACCCATTCATACACACATTCATACACCGGTAGCGGCAGACCCATGCAAGGCGCCATCCAGTCCTACCGGGAGCAACTCGGGGTTAAGTGTCTTGCCCGGGGACACAACGACACATGGTGTGGGGAACCAGGATTCGAACCTCCAACCTTCCGATCGGGGACGACTGCCATTACCACTACGCCACGGCCGCCCCACGGCCGCTTAATCTGTCCTAACCACATATTTATTTTATTAAAATCAATTATATGTTAAATTATATGTTAAAATAAATATGTGAAATGAACCTGCATTATTTGTCTATTTAATATAAACTGCACAGTAGGTATGTTTATGTAGTATTCAGCCTTGGAAAAAAATACAATGTAGAAAATGTTAATGAACTATTGGTTTAAAGAAATTGTAATAGGACAATGCTGTCTGTTCAAAGTTAAACAGAACCTGTATAAAAATAAAATGTTTAATACTTTGAGTGGGCATGCTGATCAAAGAAGCAGATTTGTCTTAATTCAAGTTAGTTTGTTATCTTGAAACAAGATTTTTCACGTTTTACAACACTGCAAAAACGTAAAATCTTACCAAGTCTAATTTTCTAATTTCTAGTCAAAACCTATTATCACACTTAATATAAGTCAAAAACATCTATCTAAGTAAGACATTACAACTTGTTTTGAGACAATGCATCTTGAAAATCTTGATAAGGCAAAAAGTCTTGAAAATATCTATTTTTGAGTCATTTCTTATTTGAAACCAGCTTTTTTGACATTTCGGACTACGGGCGCTGTCCGAAGCTTCTCGATACAACCTCCGGGTCGAATCAAACCCGACATGTTATATAACTGCGACAACAACTGATTGTGTCCGGTTCTAAATGAGCAAAGCCTGAGAAAGTAAATGGCGTCGCGTCATTTGGCCTAACTGTTAGCTAACTAGACAGCACATGTTCCAGCTAGCTGACAAAGCTTCAATTTTTTTCCCTCTGGCTATATAAAGCACAATTATAGTTAAAGTTTTTATTTTTCTCCATCGATGGATAGTAGAAAAATGATTAATTAAAGTTTATTAAACTCACCTTGCACTGGTCTTGTATGAGCAAAACTCCCCTTGCACTGTCCACTACGACGACACTCTCTGTACAGTAGTCAAGGTTGCATTGCTCCGCCTAGTGCACAGGCAGTTGTTATCGAAAGAATTTTCTTCCACCATGAAAAGTAGTCCTTTATAGTTCAACATAAAATTTATATATTTTGGACGGAATTCAATATCTGACTTATCTGCAGTGTATAAATTATTATTCCAAACCATCAGTGTTGTCTTGGTTTAAAGAAAACATTCTAAATTTAAAGTCACAAGAAATGTTTTTTTCTATACATCTTATTTCCCACTCCCGCCTTTTTTCCCTCTTTTTTTAAAATGATGACTTATAAACCAAAGTTGAATCAAATCTCAAATTCCAAACTAGTCAACACATTGGATAACTTCACGTTTTACTTTCCCCGCCTTTTTTCCTAAATTGAAGACTTATAGACTCAAGTTCAATCAACACATACAAATTTGACAAATTTCTTAAATAGTCAAATCAATTTTTTTTTTTCAAACACTTGATTCAAACAACTAATTTTACATTTGTCTTTTATTGGATAAAAAATGTAGTTAATATGCGCCTGTGAAGAAAGAAGAATGTGTTAACCACAGGCTGTGGTTAACACATTCTTCTTTTTTTATCCAATAAAAGAGTGTTTGGAAAAAAAATAGTTTGAGAAGGGGCAGATAAGATTATTTTCTTCGTCTGATTCCTTTCATTTAATGCATTGTTTTATTCCTTGCTGTTTTGTAAATAGTTTTCTTGTGCTTTTTTAATTTGGAATGAATAAAAAAAAAAAATGTTGTACCATGCGGGACTCGATCTCACGACCTTTGGGACTGAAGACGGACGCTTTATCAGTTGAGCTATCCAGCCACATCAGTTCAGCATTGTCAACTTCTCCTTTAAAACGAACCGCCCCCCACAAAATTCTGGCTACGCCCATGATGTCTGCTTCTTCTTCAACTCCATCAGAATCTTCTGTCAACCTCAGCAATGCTTTCAGGCGGCTTGGACATTCATCTCCAATGCTGATGAGATATGACTTAAGAGGGACCCAGTTCTGCAGCAGGCGAGTGATTGCAGGGTTAAGTGACAGCCATCTTGTCACCACATGGCGCAGGATTTCATGGAATTCAACATCACAGAAGTCACAGAACTCTTTCAGGGATTCTCTCCTTTTGGCAGAGGTTGAAAAGAAACTGTATATCTTGAGGACAATATTTTCCACATCAACTGAGAGCTTGTCCAGAGATTTTTTTACAGTGTTATGGACAATATGTGCATGGCAGTTGCCACGAAGGATGTCACTGTTGGCCTCTCTCAATTTTGTGAAGACTGAGTTGTGGATGCCATAATTGACATTTGTGTTGTCAGCACTGAATGCAGAAACATAATCTAGGGATAGATCCAAATTTTCAAGGGAGCTTCGTATAATTTTGACTATCCCCTCAGCAGATTCATCTGGATTTTCAACAAAATCTATTACCTTGCTGACTACTCCATTCTCTGGTGTGAAAAACTGCACAACCAAGGGAAACATCTTCCGATTTCCCTTGTTTGAGGCATCGGTTTGAAGAGAAAATGGTAGTGGGTTCTTTTCACTTTTCAATTTTTGAACCACTTCCTCTATTGCTTTTGGACACAAGACATCTGCACTGCCTCAGCCTTTGTCCCCTTACGCAAGAAAAATATATTTTACAATATATTTTTCAACAATATATTGCATTTCATAATAATGTAATTTTGGGGTTGTTTGAAAGTATTTGACAAGATTAAGGTTACTGTGGTTTGTATCAGTTGATATGGATTATTAATACCCTAAAATTAAATTAAAATTACAGCATGAAATATATATTAAAATATATATTGAAAAATATATGAACACAATATATTGTAATATATGTAATAATATATAAGGAATTGCCGCTTTTAATATATTGAAAAATATATTAGAATATATATCTACACATATATGCCAAAATATAACAAAAAATATATCAAATAATATATTTAAAATATATTGTAAAATATATGAATTTAATATATTTTATGGTATATTAACCAATATATCTAAATATATTTTGCCATATATTGAAAAATATATGAACACAATATATTGTAATATATGTAATAATATATAAGGAATTGCCGCTTTTAATATATTGAAAAATATATTAGAATATATATCTACACATATATGCCAAAATATAACAAAAAATATATCAAATAATATATTTAAAATATATTGTAAAATATATGAATTTAATATATTTTATGGTATATTAACCAATATATCTAAATATATTTTGCCATATATTGAAAAATATATGAACACAATATATTGTAATATATGTAATAATATATAAGGAATTGCCGCTTTTAATATATTGAAAAATATATAATATATATATATATATATATATCACACATGCTTTTGAACAGTTAAACATTTTAACAATACACTAAATAACAGGATACAGTATTTAAAATGGAACTTCACTTTTATTCATTTACACAAAAAAAACTTTTTAACAAGTTATTATTATTATTTAAATTATTCAAATTCAATTTAAATAGCATATATTTATTTTAATTACATGTCATTTATGCATATGTAATGAACTAAATTAATCAAAATGCATAACATTTATGCAATTCCTTTCCATTCATACCAACAATCTTAATGAAGCAATCAGTTGTTGTTCTTTCAACATCTTTATTAAACTTCAAATCATATTAAATACACAAAATTATAATATCAAAATTAAAGTTTCACTTGTGCATATTCACAAGACCATAGGTCCCATTTTGGCCATACTTTTCCTAAAATATTACAAGTAAAAAAAATAAAGACTTCACCTTAGTGGATTTTGTAGAAACTTAAGCACCTTTTAGAACAAATCTTTGTAACACTTAACTCCACTGAATCTGGAAACAATTCAAGAAAAAAAATCTGGTTTGAGCTGAGGTAATACAATATGTCCCGCTAAAACATTTTAGAAACCAACCATCTATGAACTTGCATAAGAACTCACCTACACAGCCACATTCACACATCACTTCCTGTTAAGTGCTTCAACATCAAAAGAAAAAAGAAAGAACATTAAACAGGTATTTTCCTGACACACCCTTCAAAAACTATAAGGGATTTAAACAGTCTGTATGATGGAGAAACTGACAAAAAATCAGGTAGCTGTGTATGTGCATTATTGCCAGCCAAATCACTGGGGCAATTTGAGTTTCAGTGTCTGTACTTTTGGTGACAGCTTGGCTGAGTCCAGGTTCATCAGGATTTTCTGGTACACCTCGAATGTACGGGTCAGGCTTTTCGGATAGCTCAAGTTGAGTGCATAGATCAGTCCATAAAGCATCACGCACGCATGGCTGACACTCTGTAGGTTATGGAGGACTTCCACACCTTCCAGCACAACTCCAACATCAGCAAAGTGTCCATTACCTGGACCATCAGGACCACGACCCTCTGCTCGGACAGTGTAGATGCCCATGGTCTTCTCCGCAATGTCTGCCTCAGCCTCTCTGGATTCAATGTCCTGGAATATAAAGAGAACAGAATGATTGGTTATGTGATCCTAACCTTGACCACTAAAATCTAAGCAGCTCATCCTTAGGCCAAGTGAATGTTCATTTGAAGAAATTTCTTTAAAGCACTGTATATATGTGTTATGTATGTAACATGTATGTATGTATTCTGTATGTATGTAGTATGAATGTATGTAGTACGTATGTATGTAGCATGCATGTATGTATGTAGCATGCACAACACCAACATCAGCAAAGCGTCCATTACCTGGACCATCAGGACCACGACCCTCTGCTCGGACAGTGTAGATGCCCATGGTCTTCTCCGCAATGTCTGCCTCAGCCTCTCTGGATTCAATGTCCTGGAATATAAAGAGAGCAGAATGATTGGTTATGTGATCCTAACCTTGACCACTAAAATCTAAGCAGCTCATCCTTAGGCCAAGTGAATGTTCATTTGAAGAAATTTCTTTAAAGCACTGTATATATGTGTTATGTATGTAACATGTATGTATGTATTCTGTATGTATGTAGTATGAATGTATGTAGTACGTATGTATGTAGCATGCATGTATGTATGTAGCATGCACAACACCAACATCAGCAAAGCGTCCATTACCTGGACCATCAGGACCACGACCCTCTGCTCGGACAGTGTAGATGCCCATGGTCTTCTCCGCAATGTCTGCCTCAGCCTCTCTGGATTCAAGGTCCTGGAATATAAAGAGAACAGAATGATTGGCTATGTGATCCTAACCTTGACCACTAAAATCTAATCTAAAATCTAAGACTTCCTCACCCTCTCCCTGCGAGATTGTTCTTCCTAGAAAACAAAACCGAGCTGTGATGGTCCACACAGACAAATGGTTTTATGGCATAACTTCACAAACAGGAATTCTTACCCGAATGATGTCCTCCTTCTCTGTCTCCTGAACCTGGTAGAGAATCTTTGACAGCTCCTGATCCGACTCCATTTTCCCTATGATACGTTCATTGTATGCTTCACTCTGAGTGCTCGCCAGCATGGTACAATACTGAACTATGTGTGTGTGTGTGAAAAGACACAAACAATTTCAAAATAAAAACAATATGGCAGAACGTTGCGGCAAACTTTCATCCAGCCAGACTTGACTTACTCATGCGACGGTGTTGACGGAGGATTTTAATGAAATCGAATGTGTTGACGCCCAACAACAGCTGATTCTCACATTCTCTGTCATCACTGGCAGTCTGTAAAACAGGAGAAAAAGGGTGTCCAAAAGATCTGTGTGTGTGTGGGCACAAGTCAACTATCAACAAATGTCGACAGACAAACCTTGAGGATTTCTAAGACTTCATCAGCTTTCTTTTGAGAGACAATGGCATCGTCATAGAATAATAAGAATAAGAATGAATTTAATTTATAACGCACTTTTCATTAACAAAAATCTCAAAGTGTTAGAAACGACTGAACTGACGCTGGAGCCAAAAGGCATCGATGTCTCGAGGATGTAAATCTTTTTTCTTCACAGTCATCACATCACCTGTTCCACCAAACTACATAAACAGGAATTAATTAACAATAAAAAAATTCTGAATAAAAAGGCTGAAGTACTGACTAATGACAAGAACACTACACTTACATTGGCTGTGTAGTGGTCACACATGCTTCCTCTCCTTCACCGTCTTCATCTGAGTGTTCATCTCGTACTTCTCCAAACTGGTCTTCATCTCCTTCCTGCAAACCAGAAAAATGATTACTTTTATAATTTATTTGGAGCACAAACATCTGTATGTTCCAAAGCTTTTGGGGACAAAATTTGCAATACCTTTTATCACTGAAATTCAAAGTCAGGTGAATCTTATTTTCGACGAGGGTCAGTTCGTTGTGCAGAAAGCTGTTAGAACAAAAAGGAATTTAACATCATGAAAAAAAAACTTTACCTTAAAAAAAAATCTTATCTGACTTTATAGCACAAGGGTTCCAAGAACTTAATAATAATAATAATTTGTCACATTTGTCATCTGTGTATGTTTCCCATACTTGACAGACGAAATTGGTCTTCTGCCTTTAACCCAACCACCACCAGGTGGTGCAGCGAGCAGCGTAGTCGCGCTCGGGGAGCTGGAGAATTAGATGTGCACTCATAGACACCCCAAGGTGTGTAGTGGCCGGGGCCGGGGCGCGAACCCGCGTCCTTCACGTTCCTTAATAAATTCACGCAATGGTCAAATCTTCTGGATTTAAATTGTTTCACTTTGACGTCTTCCAAATCATCGCGTGCACTGTGTGCTCAGCATATTAAAGATGTTACTTTAAATAAAAATCTGTGATTTTGTTGTCCTGTGACATGTTCAAATCTGTTCTGCCATCTTTGTTTTGATTTTTGTGAAAACAAAGTCAAAAGATGCTTCTTGTTTGTTATTTTAAACGTTTTATTTAAAATAAACTGGAGTGCACAGAATAACTTTAAAATATGTTGTTTTACATTAAATGCAGACTAGGTTTCATCATCTATTCTGTGTAAATGTTCTGCTTGTTTTTATCACAAAGTGACTGTAATTACTCTTCGTGGCCGCTATAGAGGCGCTGTTGACGCCCGCTAGCTTAGCCTTTAGCTTAACCGTTAGCTTGCGAGTAGCATCTAACAAAATCGGATTAAAAGCAACTTACGCAAAGAGTTTTAGCCTGTATGTGATACTCACTAGAACCGCGTTCTTTTAAGAGACATACTCAATGTTATTAAACCTGTTGAGACAGGTTCTGTGATTTTTAAACGTTAAAGAAAAATCTCCGTTTGTCTTGTGGTTATGTGTTATGCACTGCGCAAATAAATTATAAATAAATCGAATTTTAGCTCAAAATTCGAATACAGCTCATAGTTTGTAAATGACCACGAAGTAATTACGTTCAAATTTAAAGAAATTCGGCCGTGTGGTTTATGACCTACAGTACTGTATATTGCTAACAGACACTGAGCTAACAGTGAAGTGGCTAGTTCATAGCTCTGGTTCATAGGCCCTGAGCAGGAGGCTAGACTGCGACAGACGGTCCGACCAGAGAAGGCTGCCGTCGGACACATGAGCTGCGACTCACTCGTGTATCTCCTAGCTGCTAAGAAGCAACTGGGGGAAAGAAACCCAGCGTACCCCCACCTTTCTTTTACCTGCGAATCTTTACTTCCACGGCACGCGATTGTCTCGAACGAAAATTTAAAATTATATTGTGGCTAGCCGCTAGCTAAGACTTATATTAGTTGGCTAGCTCTACCGTTAGCTAACACGAGCTGAGTCAATATCCAAATCGCCTGTTATAAAACATTTTGATACCAACCAACTTCATGCATTATGATTAAAAAAACATACTTACTGGTATCTGTTAAGAAGATGTTTGTTTCCCAAGAGAAGCAAGCAAACGCGCTCAAAAATGAGGCTCTGCGCATGTGCGATGTGTGTGTGTGTTCTGAGCATGCGCGTTGTGTGAGGTTCTGCGCATGCGCATGACAATTTCACCCATTTAAATTCACATAACTTCTATGTAAACCAGTCACACAAATTTATATAATATAA
>JBBPBX010060951.1:8249-21270 GCA_038048925.1 Garcialebias charrua
GGATCCTGCTGGAACAGGATCCAGAAACTTATTTTGACAGAGTGCATTCCGGTAACTGTTCGCTTGGATCCGGTAACTCAGGCTTACTCTTTATAAAGTTATGAACAAATATAACTGCCTTGAATGAATAAAACTTATTGGATATGTAAACTGAAAATAATTACATAAACACTCATTTTAAACACAACAGCCACCAACGAGCTTCTTCATATAACATACGAGCTGCCCCTTCAAATAAACATTTCCGCCTCAACCATTAAAAAAAAACCTGCCCCTAAAAGAGTTGTGGGCGTGAGTGCCAAACGAGCGAACAGGCAGTTGTACGGGCAGGAGCTCACAGACAGCTGCAATGAACGGACAGAGGAGACGCCTGGAAGTTTCCCGTGTGGAGTCAGGCAGTGAATTCAGTGGAGAAGAATCGGCTCAGACCCATCAAGTAAGGGGCAGGCGGGGTAGGATGCTTGACAGAAGTGGAGTGTTTACAAATGTCGGTAAACATAAATGTTTAACAACAATACACCAAAATGCAGGAGATCACATTTGTTCAAAATTTTGTGAAGGATGGCCCCCAGAACCCAGCCGGCCCACCCGCTATTTGCGTTCCGGCATTGATTTGTTTACAAATTAAGCCCTAGCTATAAACCAGATGTGAACACCATCCATAAACACTCTTCTATGGATCAAAGCCACTTTAACCTCCTAGGACCTGGCATCCACATACTATGCAAGAGTTCAGGTCATACGCCAAAAATACACTACACGCGGTCCGGCTCCGCCCCGCTCCGGTCCGATCTCCGCAGCAAATACGCACCCATTATAATCAATGACAGAATTTACACTGTCTCCACACGGCGGCGGCGAGCAGCGGCGAGCGGACGGCAGTCCGTCAAAATTAGAAATTTTTCTATTTCTGCCGGACGCCGGAGCTGTGCCGGAGTCAACTTTTGAAGATTACGTCGCACCAACAGGAAAAGGAACGAGCACAACTTCCGTATTTACAAAATAAAATCACCACGGGCGGACTAATCCTAGCTCTATACGGATTTATTTGTACAAAAATGCTGTCAAACTATCATTTATGACTACGCCTACAAACGCAATACAATAAATAAATAAATAAATAAAGTATTTTATTCTGAAATGTAATACATCACTTCCTGTTGCTCAAACCATGTCCTGTCGCTCATTTACGAGAGAAGATCAAGGCAGCAGTCTCTACTGTTGTTCTCCTTCTTCCGACGCCTCGACGGCCACAGGCGGTCCTCGCTGAGCCGACGCCTCGACGGCCACAGGCGGTCCTCGCTGAGCCGACGCCTCGACGGCCACAGGCGGTCCTCGCTGAGCCGACGCCCACAGGCTGTCCTCGCTGAACCGACGTCACAGGCGGTCCTCGCTGAGCAGACGCCTCGACGGCCACAGGCAGTCCTCGCTGAGCCGACGCCTCGACGGCCACAGGTGGTCCTCGCTCCATCAGAGGTCCTCATTTCACCGAAGGTCTTCGCTCTGGAGGTCTTCGCTCCAACAGAGGTCCTCACTTCATTAGAGGTCTTCACTTCACCGAAGGTTTTCGCTCCAATAGAGGTCATTGCTTCACCGAAGTTCTTCGCTCCAGAGGTCCTCGCTTCACAAGAGGTCCTCGCTTCAACTGTCTGGTCCTCTGGACATTCAAAAAAACAAAACGAAGCAAAAAAAATTGTAGAAACTTTTCGTCTTTCATCCGAAAGACTTCCTCAGTCTGAGATGCTGTATTCAGCTCGGTCTTATAAACAGCACCCTCTCACAGTCGGTCTTATAAACAGCACCCTCTCACAGTGGATCAACCAGTTGGCTGATGACAGCCGAAACCACCTGCTCACATGATTAAGGAGGACCTCACGTCTCCAGGGGTCCTCACTTCAATAGAGTTCCTCGTTTCTACAGAGGTCCTCGCTTCACCAAAGGTCTTCGCTCCAGAAAGCTTAGCTTCTACAGAGGTCCTCTCTACTTCAGGGGTCCTCGTCTCACCGAAGGTCTTTGCTCCGGAGGTCCTTGCTTCTTCAGGGGTCCTTGCTTTAACAGAGGTCCTCACGTCTCAAAAGGTCCTTGATTCTACAGAGGTCCTCACGTCTTATGGGGTCCTCGCTTCTTCAGGGGTCCCCGCTTCAAAGGTTCTCACGTCTTATGGGGTCCTCGCTTCTCCTGGTGAGGGTCTGCCTCCTGGCCACCCTCCGGAACTGGCTTCTGGTGGTCGACTGCCTCCCGGCCGCCCACCTGACCTTTGTTGATGTTTTCTTGTGCCCACCATCCTGGCAGTTCCTCCCTCTACCCACCCTAGTATTTTGGGAGGCATTCCTTGGGACGCTATGGGACATCCATGGGGGGAGGATACTATAGGGATGGCTCCCTCTGTTGGCCCTTACTCATCCCTACACCTCCGGTTCTCCCCAGTCTGTGTCCAGGTGTGTGTGGTTTGAGTTAATGACTGTATATAAGTGAGCGTCCGTGTCCTAGTCTTGGTCGGGTCATTGTCTGCGTTTCCCTCAAGTCTGATGGAGCTTTGGATTTTATCCCTTATCGTTTTGTGAGTAACGCTACCTCGCTAGCATTTTGATTTTGTTAAAAGTGTTTTATTATTTTACTCCTCGCACCTCTGAGTACTGCCTGCCTGCACACTGGGTTCAGCTCGCTTCACTGACACCAATCCCTGACACAACCGTGTTCCAGTTCTGGGTCTGAAAACCAGGATTTACTAATTGTCGAGATCCATGACCGGGCCAAGTTCTTTAACTAAAAACAACAAAACTCACAAACATGTTCACCATGACCCGTTCACACCTGGCACTAAACTCTGTCCTGAAGCATCAAGTAAGCAATGGACCCTCCTTCAGAGAGTCACCTTCTCCCCTCTGAGCAGAACCGGTCCAGAGCTAAGCTGTAAGACCCGTCAAACTGACGTGGCCCACAGCAGTCAGTACCTGGTTGTCTTGAAGTGAGGAGACAAAGTCCTCTCAGCTGAATGAAGATAATTTAAAAACAAAAAAGATGAACCTTCAAAGAATTCTCAAAGATACCATGCATGCTCAATAATCCAGGTAGAAAAATCTAAAAGAGCCAAGTCTGGTCCTCTGGACATTCAAAAAAACAAAACAAAACGAAGCAAAAAAAAATTGTAGAAACTTTTCGTCTTTCATCCGAAAGACTTCCTCAGTCTGAGATGCTGTATTCAGCTCAGTCTTATAAATAGCACCCTCTCACAGTGGATCAACCAGTTGGCTGATGACAGCCGAAACCAGCTGCTCACATGATCAAGGAGGACCATCAGCCTGACGATGGATCGTTAGCACCCTGATGGTTGTTTGCTATTCACAGAGGGCTGAGTGATACTAGCAATAACAGCATTGTAAGAGGGGGACAGTTGAACCCGGAGGCCTCCACCTCTGTTTAATGATGGACGGTTTCTTTTCACAAAGATGGCCTCCTTTACTCCTCTCTCAAACCATTGTTCCTCTCTATCAAGGATGTGAACATCTTCATCCCTGAAAGAGTGACCTCTGACCTGGAGATGAGTGTAGACCACAGAGTCCTGACCTGATGATGTTGATCTTCTGTGCTGGGCCATCCTTTTGGCCAGTGGCTGTTTAGTTTCCCCGATATAAGACTGATCACCCTCCTGACACTGAACAGCATACACAATATTACTCTGTTTGTGCCGGGGGACTGGATCTTTGGGATGAACAAGTCTTTGCCGTAATGTATTTTGGGGTTTAAAAGCCACTGGGACGTTGTGTTTAGAAAATAAACGTCTCAATGTCTCTGAAACTCCCACAAAAAATGAAAAACGTGGATAAGAAGTAGCTAAAAAATGCTTACGATAAGAGAGAAAGACAAAATACAGCTCAGAAGCATCACAGTGGTTTAGTGGTTAGCATTGTTGCCTCACAGCAAGAAGGTTGTAGGCTCAATCCCCAATTTGGACCATGGGTTTATCTGTGTGGAGTTTACATGTTCATGTAACAAACAGGTACAGTACATGTACGAACATGTTTGTTTGGGTTTTCTCCCATAGTCCAAAAACCTGCATGTTAGGCTGCCTTCAGGCTCAAGAGGACCTAACAACAAAAAACACTTATCTCGATGGGATTTACCTAAATAAATAAAGGATTATCATTATTATTATTAATAATAATAATATAATAATAATAATAATAATATAATAATAATAATAATAATAATAATAATAATAATAATAATAATAATAATAATAATAATAATGGGGGGGGCACAGTGGCACAGTTGGTAGAGCTGTTGCCTCTCAGCGAGAAAGTTGCCAGTTCATATCCCAGTCCGGGGGCCGTTCTGGGTGTTTGCATGTTTGCATGTAAAAGGTGAAAGAATCACAAAAAGCTCAAATTTGTAGAAAAAAGCTTAAAGCTGCTATCTGCAATTTCTGTATGACCAAAACACTTAGAAAAATTTTGAACAGGGAAAGCCTTCTGCTCCCCCTCCCTGGGCTGCCACCTTACCGTGGTGGAGGGGTTTGAGTGTCCCAATGATCCTAGGAGCTATGCTGTCAGGGGCTTCATGCCCCTAGTAGGGTCACCCAAGGCAGACAGGTCCTAGGTGAGGGACCAGACAAAGTGCAGCCCAAAAACCCCTATGATGAGTGAAATAAATGGACTAAGTTTTCCCTCGCCCGGACGCGGGTCACCGGGGCCCCACTCTGGAGCCAGGCCCGGAGGTGGGGCACGCTGGCGAGCGCCTGGTGGCCGGGCTTTTACCCATGGAGCCCGGCCGGGCACAGCCCGAAGAGGAGACGTGGGTCCCCCTTCCCATGGGCTCACCACCTGTGGGAGGGGCCAAAGGGGTCGGGTGCAATGTGAGATGGGTGGTGGCCGAGGGCGGGGACCCTGGCGGTCTGATCCTCGGCTACAGAAGCTGGCCATTGGGACATGGAATGTCACCTCTCTGGTGGGGAAGGAGCCTGAGCTAGTGTGTGAGGTTGAGAGTTTCCGACTAGAAATAGTCGGACTCACCTCAACGCATGGCTCTGGCTCTGGAACCAGTTTCCTTGAGAGGGGTTGGACACTCTTCCACTCTGGAGTTGTCCCTGGTGAGAGGCGCCGAGCAGGAGTGGGCATACTGGTTGCCCCCCATCTTGGTGCCTGTACGTTGGGGTTCACCCCGGTGAACGAGAGGGTAGCCTCCCTTCGCCTACGTGTGGGGGGACGGGCTCTGACTGTTGTTTGTGCCTATGCACCAAACGGCAGTTCAGACTACCCACCCTTTTTGGAGTCCTTGGAGGGGGTATTGGAGAGTGCGCCTCCTGGGGACTCCCTTGTTCTACTGGGGGACTTCAACGCTCACGTGGGCAATGACAGTGAGACCTGGAGGGGTGTGGTTGGGAGGAACGGCCCCCCTGATCTGAACCAGAGTGGTGTTCTGTTATTGGACTTCTGTGCTCGTCATGGATTGTCCATAACGAACACCATGTTTAAGCATAAGGGTGTCCATATGTGCTCTTGGCACCAGGACACCCTAGGTCGCAGTTCGATGATCGACTTTGTTGTCGTCTCATCTGATCTGCGGCCGCATGTCTTGGACACTCGGGTGAAGAGAGGGGCGGAGCTGTCAACTGACCACTACCTGGTGGTGAGTTGGCTCCGATGGTGGGGGAGGATGCCGGTCAGACCTGGCAGACCCAAACGTATTGTGAGGGTCTGCTGGGAACGTCTGGCAGAGTCTCCCGTAAGACGGAGCTTTAACTCCCACCTCCGGGAGAGCTTTGAACACGTTCCGAGGGAGGCGGGGGACATGGAGTCCGAGTGGGCCGTGTTCCGCGCCTCTATTGTCGAGGCAGCTTATCGGAGCTGTGGCCGCAAGGTTGTGGGTGCCTGTCGTGGTGGCAACCCTCGGTGAAGTGGACTGAAGAAGGAGTCCTATTGGGCCTTTTTGGCTTGTGTGACCCCGGAAGCAACTGATAGGTACCGATAGTCCAAGCGGCATGCGGCTCGGGTGGTTGCTGAGGCAAAAACTCGGGCGTGGGAGGAGTTCGGAGAGGCCATGGAGAATGACTTCCGTACGGCTTCGAGGCGATTCTGGTCCACCATCCGGCGTCTCAGGGGGGGAAAGAGGTACGCGACCAACACCATTTATGGTGGGGGTGGCGTGCTGCTGACCTCAACTCGGGATGTTGTGAGTCGGTGGGCGGAATACTTCGAAGACCTCCTCAATCCTACTGGCACGTCTTCCACTGAGGAAGCGGAGCCTGGGGACTTTGGGTCGGGTTCTCCGATCTCTGGTGCTGAGGTCGCCGAGGTGGTTAAAAAGCTCCGCGGTGGCAAGGCTCCGGGGGTGGATGAGATTCGCCCGGAGTTCCTTAGGGCTCTGGATGTTGTAGGGTTGTGTTGGCTTACGCGACTCTGCAATATCGCGTGGACATCGGGGGCAGTTCCCTTGGATTGGCAGACTGGGGTGGTGGTTCCCCTATTCAAAAAGGGGGACCGTAGGGTGTGTTCCAACTATAGGGGGATCACACTCTTAAGCCTCCCTGGTAAGGTCTATTCAGGGGTTCTGGAGAGGAGGGTCCGTCGGATAGTCGAACCTCGGATTCAGGAGGAGCAGTGTGGTTTTCGTCCTGGTCGTGGAACACTGGACCAGCTCTACACCCTCAACAGGGTCCTGGAGGGTGCGTGGGAGTTTGCCCAACCAGTTTACATGTGCTTTGTGGACTTGGAGAAGGCATTCGACCGCGTCCCTCGGGGGGTTCTGTGGGGGGTACTCCGGGAGTATGGGGTACCAGGCCCTTTGATATGGGCTGTTAGGTCCCTGTACGACCGGTGTCAGAGCTTGGTCCGCATTGCCGGCAGCTGGTCACTGTGGGTTTTTATTAGGGGTGTAACGGTACGCTAAAATCACATTTCGGTTCGGTTCAACTACAAGGAGAGCTCGGTTCGTTTTTTTTCCGGTTTTTTTCGGTACAAATTTTTAAAAAAATTTTTTTACAAACTAAAGACTTACAAAATGTTTATTTTGAAAATGTGCAAAAAATATGTTTGTATTGTATTGTAGTAATAAATAAAAGTGACCCATTTGGATGACCAACAACACCACCAGCCTGATCAAGAAAGGTCATCAAAGACTCTACTTCCTCAGACGGCTGAGACGAGCTGGTCTGAGCAGCCCAGTCCTCACCTCGTTCTACAGGTGTGCAGTGGAGAGCATCCTGTGCTCCAGCATCAACGTGTGGCATGGAGGCTGCACAGTTGCAGAGAGGAAAGCTCTACAGAGAGTGGTGAAGGCTGCACAGAGGTCTGTCGGAGTCAGTCTCCCCACCATCACAGACATTTACACCTCCAGATGCAGGAAAAGAGCCACCTGCATCATGAAAGACCTCACTCACCCAGCACACACACTCTTTGCCCCACTCCCCTCAGGACGGAGGTTGAGGAGCATCAAATGTAGAACCACTAGACTGAGGAACAGCTTCTACCCTGAGGCTGTTAGACTCATGAATGAATAAATAAAAATAAAATAAAAATAAACACTGCAAAATATCACATCATGCTGATGCTGATCTGTTTTCTTGTTGCTGTGTTCATCTGTGACCATCTGCTCATACAGACTCATGTTCGTGCTGCTGTTTATAATGATGTTTTTCCACTATATTAGGGCTTAGTGTATTACTAGTTGATGTTTTTCTTAGTTAATTCTAGATGTTATTACTGTTTTTCTCTTGCATTTGTTGTTGGATGTAACTGGGACCCCGTGTACATAATCTCGTTTTCATCACATGTACCACATGCGGTGCAAATGACAATAAAGACTCTCTGACTCTGATTTTAAATAAACAGCACTCTACAATAAATAAACTATACTAACAATAATAAAAATCTTAATAAATGCAATAACAGTCAGAACCAGAACAATAAGCAGCAACAGACTGTTTACAATCTAACTAATCAAGTTTTTGTTCAAGTTTTTGTTCAGTAGCAGCAGTGTGGCTGTATTTGTCCTCTGTTGTGTACTCACAACTTCTTCTTGGTGGGACAGGTGGGACTGTGGGAACAGTTCAGAGTTCAGTTCAGTCATCACTTAGCTGCAGGTGGATTTACCTCTGTCACAGACTGGAAATAAAAAACAAAAGAGATTTAAAAAAACAAGTTAATAAGATTATGATTTAAAAAAAAAAGATTATTTAGATAATAAAACAATACCTCTTGAACAATTGAATCTCTCACTCTTCATCATGGCAGGCAGGGCTTTAATCTGGTCCAGGGCTTGTTGACAACATCAGTTAGTTTTTTCATAAAGAGCTGAACTTTTTGAAGTGTTGACATGATGAATGTCTCATAGTGACGCTCAGCAACTTTAAAACCTGCGCATATAACAACGTTCAGACAGATTCAGAAATTTAAAAACTCATAGGCTACAGCTTGTGGACCGCTGTGATTACCTGATGAAGGAGTTTTAATGCAGCTCTTCGGTCACGTTCGGATGAAGTAGTTTTAATACAGCTGCTGTTCACGTTCAGATGAAGTTTTAATACAGCTCTTCATTCACGTTCGGATGAAGGAGTTTTAATACAGCTGCTGTTCACGTTCAGATGACAGTTTCCAGTGCTTTCACGTGACGTGTTGCTGCTGCGTCACGCAATCAGCTGCTGCAGAGTCTTCATGAAACAAAGTCCACACAAGCTGCGCGTGCGCTCGTCTTTTAAAAAGAAAGTTATAACGTTCAAAAACAGGAGACCGCACGAGATGCTAACGGCTAAATGCTGCGCGTGCCACGCGAAAATAGGTCCGTGCTGAAACGCGCCCAGGAAATTTTGTTCCGCGGTGCATATATTCCCCTGTTAAGAACGTTTAATGAGTGAAAAAATAACCGAAACTGTACGCAGGTGGACCGAACCGAACGTGGTGTACCGGAACGGTTCGGTAAACCCATTATAACCGTTACATGCCTAGTTTTTATAAATGCTTTTATTACCACCGGGAGACGCCAGAGGACTATAGTTTTTTCAGAGAATACTTGTCAAACATCTATCTATCATAAAATAGTGGCAGAGTGAAGAAATATGTTTAAAAAATAACTTACATACTGATCCTTTAAATGAGCATAAAGTTGCTGAAAGGAGCCTGATGAAGCTAAAAAATAGCAGAAATAATTTGGAAAAAGCCGAACCAAAATAAAAGGTAAAATGTTGAGGAACAAATTTTAAAGGCACAAAAAGTTTAAAGGATGTGAAGAGAACATTCATTTTCAAAAGGAAAACAACTGAAGAAGACACTCAAATATTCCAAAAAAAAAAAAAAAAAATCACTAATGCCAAAAGCAATAATGTCTTGAATGAGCTGAACATTTTGATGTATGAAGATAAACTGTTCTTCTTCTTTTTTGGCTTTTCCCTCTTCAGGGGTCTCCACAGTGAGCCAACCTCCTCCATCTCACTCTGTCCTCACTCCAACTACCTTCATGTCCTCGGCATCCTCTGTCCTCACTCCAACTACCTTCATGTCCTCTCTAACTGCATCCATATATCTCCTCTTTGTCTTTTTCCTGGCAGCTGCATTTCTAACATCCTTCTACCAATATACCCACTGTCCCTCCTCTGGACATGTCCAAACCACTGTCCCTCCTCTGGACATGTCCAAACCACTGTCCCTCCTCTGGACATGTCCAAACCACTGTCCCTCCTCTGGACATGTCCAAACCACTGTCCCTCCTCTGGACATGTCCAAACCACTGTCCCTCCTCTGGACATGTCCAAACCACTGTCCCTCCTCTGGACATGTCCAAACCACTGTCCCTCCTCTGGACATGTCCAAACCACTGTCCCTCCTCTGGACATGTCCAAACCACTGTCCCTCCTCTGGACATGTCCAAACCACTGTCCCTCCTCTGGACTTGTCCAAACCACTGTCCCTCCTCTGGACATGTCCAAACCACTGTCCCTCCTCTGGACATGTCCAAACCACTGTCCCTCCTCTGGACTTGTCCAAACCACTGTCCCTCCTCTGGACTTGTCCAAACCACTGTCCCTCCTCTGGACTTGTCCAAACCACTGTCCCTCCTCTGGACTTGTCCAAACCACTGTCCCTCCTCTGGACTTGTCCAAACCACTGTCCCTCCTCTGGACTTGTCCAAACCACTGTCCCTCCTCTGGACTTGTCCAAACCACTGTCCCTCCTCTGGACTTGTCCAAACCACTGTCCCTCCTCTGGACATGTCCAAACCACTGTCCCTCCTCTGGACTTGTCCAAACCACTGTCCCTCCTCTGGACTTGTCCAAACCACTGTCCCTCCTCTGGACATGTCCAAACCACTGTCCCTCCTCTGGACTTGTCCAAACCACTGTCCCTCCTCTGGACTTGTCCAAACCACTGTCCCTCCTCTGGACTTGTCCAAACCACTGTCCCTCCTCTGGACTTGTCCAAACCACTGTCCCTCCTCTGGACTTGTCCAAACCACTGTCCCTCCTCTGGACTTGTCCAAACCACTGTCCCTCCTCTGGACTTGTCCAAACCACTGTCCCTCCTCTGGACTTGTCCAAACCACTGTCCCTCCTCTGGACTTGTCCAAACCACTGTCCCTCCTCTGGACTTGTCCAAACCACTGTCCCTCCTCTGGACATGTCCAAACCACTGTCCCTCCTCTGGACATGTCCAAACCACTGTCCCTCCTCTGGACTTGTCCAAACCACTGTCCCTCCTCTGGACTTGTCCAAACCACTGTCCCTCCTCTGGACTTGTCCAAACCACTGTCCCTCCTCTGGACATGTCCAAACCACTGTCCCTCCTCTGGACTTGTCCAAACCACTGTCCCTCCTCTGGACTTGTCCAAACCACTGTCCCTCCTCTGGACTTGTCCAAACCACTGTCCCTCCTCTGGACTTGTCCAAACCACTGTCCCTCCTCTGGACTTGTCCAAACCACTGTCCCTCCTCTGGACTTGTCCAAACCACTGTCCCTCCTCTGGACTTGTCCAAACCACTGTCCCTCCTCTGGACTTGTCCAAACCACTGTCCCTCCTCTGGACTTGTCCAAACCACTGTCCCTCCTCTGGACTTGTCCAAACCACTGTCCCTCCTCTGGACTTGTCCAAACCACTGTCCCTCCTCTGGACATGTCCAAACCACTGTCCCTCCTCTGGACATGTCCAAACCACTGTCCCTCCTCTGGACATGTCCAAACCACTGTCCCTCCTCTGGACTTGTCCAAACCACTGTCCCTCCTCTGGACATGTCCAAACCACTGTCCCTCCTCTGGACATGTCCAAACCACTGTCCCTCCTCTGGACTTGTCCAAACCACTGTCCCTCCTCTGGACATGTCCAAACCACTGTCCCTCCTCTGGACTTGTCCAAACCACTGTCCCTCCTCTGGACATGTCCAAACCACTGTCCCTCCTCTGGACTTGTCCAAACCACTGTCCCTCCTCTGGACTTGTCCAAACCACTGTCCCTCCTCTGGACATGTCCAAACCACTGTCCCTCCTCTGGACATGTCCAAACCACTGTCCCTCCTCTGGACATGTCCAAACCACTGTCCCTCCTCTGGACATGTCCAAACCACTGTCCCTCCTCTGGACATGTCCAAACCACTGTCCCTCCTCTGGACATGTCCAAACCACTGTCCCTCCTCTGGACATGTCCAAACCACTGTCCCTCCTCTGGACATGTCCAAACCATCTCAGTCTGGCCTCCCTAACTTTATCTCCCAGTTGTTCAACATGTGCTGTACCTCTGATGATCTCATTCCTGATCTTATCCATCCTTGTCACTCCTAAGGAGAACCTCAACATCTTCATTTCTGCTACTTCCAGTTCTGTCTCCTGTCTTTTTGTCCATGTCTCTGTCTCCAGACCATACAACATAGCTGGTCTCACCACTGTCTTGTAAACTTTTCCTTTGACCTTTGCTGACACCTTTTTGTCACAAATCACTCCTGAAACTTTTCTCCATCCAATCTCCAACCATCCATCCATCATCAGCCAACTGGTTGATCCA
The DNA here is from genome assembly GCA_038048925.1 of Garcialebias charrua. Classification (NCBI taxonomy): domain Eukaryota; kingdom Metazoa; phylum Chordata; class Actinopteri; order Cyprinodontiformes; family Rivulidae; genus Garcialebias; species Garcialebias charrua. Next base: position 20,232 of record JBBPBX010060951.1, read on the forward strand.
CTGTGAGAGGGTGCTATTTATAAGACTGAGCTGAATACAGCTTCTCAGACTGAGGAAGTTTTTCGGACAAAAGACGAAACGTTTCGACAGTTTTTTTGCCCTTTTTTTTTTTTATGTCCAGAGGACCAGACTTAGCTTTTTTAGATTTGTCTACCTGGATTATTGAGCATGCATCAGGGTATTTTCTCCATCCACTCCATCCTGCCTGGACTCTCTTCTTCACCTCTTTACCACATTCCCCATTTTCCTGGACAGTGGACCCCAAGTACTTGAAGTCCTGCACCTTTGTGACCTCTGACCCTTGTAGCCTCACTGTTCCACCTCCTCCCTCTCATTCACACACATGTACTCTGTCTTACTACGACTGACTTTCATTCCTCTTCTTTCAAGTGAATACCTCCACCTCTCCAAGTTCTCTTCCACCTGTTCCCTGTTCTCACCACAGATCACAATGTCATCTGCAAACATCATAGTCCATGGGGATTCCTGCCTGACCTCATCTGTTAGTCGGTCCATCACCAGAGCAAACAAGAAGGGGCTCAGAGCCGATCCTTGATGCACTCCCACCTCCACCTTGAAGTTATCTGTCACTCCTACAGCACATCTCACCACTGTCCTGCTGTCCTCATACATGTCCTGCTGTCTTCATACATGTCCTGCTGTCTTCATACATGTCCTGCTGTCTTCATACATGTCCTGTACCAGTCTAACATGCTTCTCTGCCACTCCAGATTTTCTCATGCGATTCCACATGTCCTCCCTCAGCACCCTGTCAAATTCATTCATTCGACCTTTATTTAAACAGATAAGTCACATTGAGCCTTGAAGACTCTTTTACAACTGAGATCTATTGGACAGACAATAAAAGTGGTGAAAAATGACATATAGGGTTTGGAGACAAAAAGATTTCTAACACATTTTTTACCTTTGTTTGAAGGTCAAAAATGTGGTAATGAAAAAGCCTTGCATACAAGCACATAATGACGTCCGACATTACGCAGAGGGCGGGGGAACTCAAAGGCGTTTGAGCAGCCAGCTC